>JAVCKT010035033.1:0-23991 GCA_032273925.1 Rhynchotus rufescens
GCCACCAGGTAAGTGGGAGCCTCTGTGACCCCCCCCTCCCCCCCACCTTTCCTCATTCCAGGACCCCAGGGTCCTTTCTGCCTGCTTGTGCACACTGGTGTTCCATAGCGGGGTGTCCTGGTGCCTCGGTGTCCCTTGGGTGCTGGCGGGGGGTCCCTGTGATGCTCGTGTCCTTCCTGTCCCCCCTCACGCGCAGCCCCGTCCTGCAGGTCTCCTCCCGGAGGTGGATGTGGTGGAGGAGGCACCGGCCCTGGCCCTCGAGGTGCCTCCTGAGCTGCCCCCCGAGGAGGCCATGGAGCTGGAGCCACTGCTGCCCCCCGAGGTGGCCCTGCCGCCCCCAGCGCCTCCAGGTGGGTCTGGGGGCTGGTGGGCATGACGGGGGCGGGTCTCTGTGGGGCCGCATCGTCACTGTCCCTCTGTGTGTCCCCCAGATCTCCGCGCTGTCTCGCCTGCCCACCCCCCGGCTCCCTCGCCCAGTGTCGCTGAGGACGAGGTGCCCGATGCCCCCGCCCCGGCCCTACCTGAGCCCCCCAGCACCGCCATGGACACGGAGCCGCCCAGCTCCCCACCACCCCCGCTGGGCTCCCCCGCCTGCGCCTCGGCCCCTGCCGAGCCCCCTGAGGGTGAGGACATGGAGACGAGTGGGGACGGGGAGGGGTCCCCCTGCAGCCCCGCCACGGACGCCCCCCGCGCCAGTCCGGCCCCGGAGCTGGGGCCCTTCCCGGCATTGACTGAGGAGGAGGAGGAGGAAGAAGAGGCGCCAAGGCTAGAGCGTGAGGGCACCAGTGGCAGCTCCCCACCGCTGAGTGAGGAGGATGGGCTGGAGGAAGGCCAGCCCAGCGGCGACCCCAAAGGCTCCCCCGAGCCGCTGGAGCGGGAGGAGCCGCGTCCTGGGATGCCCATGGACATGAAGCTGCCACCGCCGTGCGCGGACGATGCGGCACCCGAGCCTCCCACCCTGCGCCCGCGGCCCGACATCCTGCACGAGCTCTCCAACCTGAGCCAGGGTGACACGAGCAGCAGCTTCCCTGGCTCGGAGGCGCTGCTGGGCTCGCCGGACGCTGAGGCCGGGGGGTCGCCCTGCCTCGAGCTGGCCCCTGCTGAGGGCAGCCCTCGCAAGGAGGACGGCACTGCGATGCCGCTCGGCGCCGAGACCGACGACTCGCTGCCCTTCGAGCCGGCAGCGCCCAAAGGCGACGGGGACAAGAGCCGGCGCCGCAGCTCGCCGGGGCGCTCCCGCGTCAAGCAGGTACTGCGCTGGGGGGGTCCCGCAGGCCCTCTCCTCCTTGCAGGGGGAGATCCCCGGGCACCCCCACATAAGGGGACAGCGGGTGGGATGGGGAATGGGCCCCCCCCCCCCTTCTCCGTCCCCTCCATTCCCACCCCTTGGCCCCAGGCGGGATGCGCGGCGGGATGGGGGTCCACGCGGGCGGCCGTAACTCCCCTCTCCCCCTTGGCCCTAGGGTCGCAGCAGCAGCTTCCCCGGGCGGAGGCGCCCCCGAGGTGGGTCCCACGGGGGCCGGGGCCGGGGCCGTGCGCGCCTGAAGTCGACCACCTCGTCCGTTGACACCCTAGCAGTAAGGCTGGGCTGGGGGTGGCGGCGGGGCTGGGGCCGGGGAGTCCTTGAGCTGCTAGTGGCAGGGCTGAGAGCCAAGCATCCTTCCCGTCCGCCTTTTCGCGGTGTCCATCCCATCCCCTTTCCCCAGCATCCGTCCCCGTCCCTTGGAACGGCTTGGGAGCTCCTGGGTGCCACGGGGACGGGCAGGGGACCCTGGAGGGCAGCGGGTCCCTGGGGATGCCAGTTGGACCAGGCCAGGAAGTGGCCTCGTCCTCCACATGGGGCCGGTGCCCAGACGGTCCCTGCGATTGCAGGGGGGCTTTGGGGTCTGCTGCCCCCCTGGGTTGGCATCAGGCTGGGGCCAGTGCCCTCCGTAGCCGTGCTGGCGCTGAGTCTCCATCCCTGCTCTGCCAGCAGCTTGCCGATGTGGAGAGCTCACCCAGCAAGGAGGAGGACGAGGATGATGACGACACCATGCAGAACACGGTGGTCCTCTTCTCCAACACGGACAAGTTCGTGCTCATGCAGGTGAGTGGGCCAGGCCGGGCGCGCTGGCCGCCGCCGTGGGCGCCGCTCACACCTCTCTCCCGCAGGACATGTGCGTGGTGTGCGGCAGCTTCGGGCGCGGCGCCGAGGGGCACCTCCTGGCCTGCTCTCAGTGTTCCCAGTGCTACCACCCCTACTGTGTCAACAGCAAGGTGAGGGACGTCGGGAGTGCTGTCCGCACCCGCAGGTGGCCGTGGCCAGGCTAGGCGTGGGGGGCGACGTGTGGCTGGGCACTGTCCTGGTGCATGGTGGGGCCACGTCCTGGTGCGTGGCCTTATGACCATACCGTGCACTGGTGCACAGCCGTGCCATGACCCAGTGTGTGGCCTCATTGCCGTACCGTGTACTGGTGCATGGCCACACAGAATCATAGAATGTTTAAGGTCGGAAGGGACCTCTAGAGATCATCTAGTCCAACCATCCTGCTCAAGCAGGCACCCCTAGAGCATGTGGCACAGGGTGGCATCCAGGTGGGTTTGGGAGACCTCCAGAGAAGGAGATTCCACAACCTCCCTGGGCAGCGTGTTCCAGGGCTGTCACCCTCACAGTAAAGAAGTTCCTTCTCATGTGGAGATGGAACTGTCTAGGTTTCAACTTACACCCATTGCCCCTTGTCCTGTCACTGGCCACCACTGAGAAAAGCTTGGCCCTTCCTCCCTACGTTCTCCCTCATGTACTTATACATGTTATAACATGTGCATATTCATGTTATGGCACACAGCTGTGCCATGACACAGTGCGTGGCCTTTATGGCTGCACTGCATCCTGGAGAGGGGCCATGAGGCCAGGCCATATTCCAGTGTGTGGCCTTGTGGCCATACTGTGTCTTGGTGCAGGGCTGTGTGGCCATGTCGTGTCCAGGTTCATGGCCACATGGCCATGCCATGTTCCTGTGTGTGGCCTTATGGCTATATCATGTCCCGGTGTGTGGCCGTGCCATGGCCCAGCGGATGGCATGAACGTACCTGGAGCATGGCTGTGCAGCTGTGTCATGTCCTGGTGCATGGCCCTGTGGCCATATCATGTCCTGGTGCATGGCCCTGTGGCGGTATCGTGTCCTGGCGCGTTGCCGTGTCATGTCCCGGTACATGGCCATGTGCGGCGCCCTGTCCCGCTGCGTGGCCGTGAGGCCGGGCCGTGTCCCGGTGCGTGGCTGTGTCCTGGTGCGGTGCCCTGTCCCGCTGCGTGGCCGTGAGGCCGGGCCGTGTCCCGGTGCGTGGCTGTGTCCTGGTGCGGTGCCCTGTCCTGGTGCGTGGCCATGGGCCGCTCTCACGCGGCTGCCTCCCCGCGCAGATCACCAAGGTGATGCTGCTGAAGGGCTGGCGCTGCGTGGAGTGCATCGTGTGCGAGGTGTGCGGCAAGGCGTCCGACCCGTCGCGCTTGCTGCTCTGCGATGACTGCGACATCAGCTATCACACGTACTGCCTGGACCCGCCGCTGCAGACCGTGCCCAAGGGCGGCTGGAAGTGCAAGTGGTGCGGGCGGGCGCCGGGCACGCGTGGGGATGGACGTGCGGGGCAGATGCTGAGGGCCTGCGCCCCTGCCAGGTGCGTGTGCTGCGTGCAGTGCGGTGCCGCGTCGCCCGGCTTCCACTGCGAGTGGCAGAACAACTACACGCACTGCGCGCCTTGCGCCAGCCTCGTCGTGTGCCCTGTGTGCCGCGAGAAGTACGTGGAGGACGACCTGCTTATCCAGTGCCGGCACTGCGAGCGGTGAGTGCCACGGCCCGGGCTGCCGCCCGGCGGGTGTGGTACCGCCGGCCGTGCCTGTGACACTGCCGCTGCCCGCAGGTGGCTGCACGCGGCGTGTGACAGCCTGTTCACGGAGGAGGAGGTGGAACAGGCGGCGGATGAAGGCTTCGACTGTAGCGCCTGCCAGCCCTACGTGGTGAAGCCGGCCGGTGAGCGCCAGGGCGCGTGGGGACGGGCAGGGGCACGTGGGGTGCTGCGGGCACTCACGTGGGCCACTCTCTTTACGCAGTGACGGCGCCGCCTCTGGAGATCGGCTCCGTGAAAATCAAGGAGCCAGGTACAGGGGCTGGTGGGGATGGAGGTGGTGGTGCTGAGGTGGGTGGAGGTGCTGCTAGGTTATGTGGGTGGGTGGAGATGCTGCTGGGGTGGCCAGAGTTGGTGGTAGCATTGGGAGGGATGGATAGAGGGAGATGGTGCTGGGATGGATGGATGGATGGATGGATGGATGGATGGAGACAGTGCTGGGGTGGATGGAGGTAGTGGTACCATTGGGAGGGAGGAAGGGATAGAGGGAGATGGTGCTGGGATGGAGGGAGGGAGGGAGGGATGGATGGAGATGATGCTGGACTGGACGGATGGAGGGGTAAAGAAGGTGGTAGTGTTGAGATATACAGAGAGGTGGCGGGTGGACAGATGGAGATGGTGGTGCTGGGATAGCTGGACAAACAAATGGAGGTGGTGCTGGGATGGATGGATGGATGGATGGATGGATGGATGGATGGATGAAAATGGTGACACTGGCATTGATGGATGGATGGATGGAGGGAGATGGCGCATGGATGGGTGGATGGATGGATGGATGGATGGAGATGGCCCTGGGATGGCTGGAGGCAGCTGTGCCCAGTGCTGCTGCCTTCCCTCCTGGCAGAGCCCCAGTACTTCCGCTTCGAGGGTGTGTGGCTGACAGAGACGGGCATGGCCGTGCTCCGCAACCTCTCCATGTCACCGCTGCACAAGCGGCGGCAGCGCAAGGCCGCGCGCCCCGGCACCCTCAATGGTGACGGCATCCTGGAGGGCAGCGACGCGCTGGGCCCCGACGACAAGAAGGACGGAGACCTGGACGCCGAGGACCTGCTGAAGGCTGAAGGTGAGAGATTCCCGCTGCGAGGCGGGACGGGGACACAGAGGTGGGTGCAGGAGGTGCCGGTGACACCCCTGACCTTGCAGTGGGTGTCGAGCACATGGAGTGTGAGATCAAGCTGGAGGCTTCGGCCAGCCCGGAGCGCGACGGCAGCGCCGACGCCGACTTGGGCAAGGGGCTGGAGGATCCGGAGGAGAGCAAGAAGAGGAAGCGCAAGCCGTACCGCCCCGGTGAGCGCTGCAGGGGGCTGGGCGGGGACCCCGCGATGGGCCCCCGTGACCCCTGCCCTGTCTCCCATCAGGCATCGGCGGCTTCATGGTGCGGCAGCGCAAGTCCCACACCCGCCTCAAGAAGGTCTCGGCCGCGCTGGCCGAAGTGGGGCGCGAGGGGCTGAGTACCGAGGGGCACCCGGAGGACGGTAGGATCCCCGATGCCTTTCCTTCGCCCATCCTAGGGGATGCCCCTGGGCATGGGGTGTCCTGCCTGAGGCTCTCCTGCAGGCTGGGTGTTGCCCTGGGCTCCTTTGGGGGCTGGTGGTCATGGGGATGGTGTTCCCAGGGCCTCCGGCGGGGGATGTCCCAGCGGAGGGTGGCCTGGATCCAGCCTCGGCAGAAGGGGACGAGAAGAAGAAGCGTCGGGGACGGAAGAAGAGCAAGTTGGAGGACATGTTCCCTCCCTACCTGCAGGTGGAAATGGATGGAGGTGGTGGTAGTGGTGGCACTGGGATGGAGGAACGGATGGAGATGGTGCTAGAATGGATGAATGACCTAGGGATGGTGCTGTGATGAACGGCGTGAATGGAGATGGCGCTGGGCAAGTTGGACAGACAGAGGTGGCGCTGGGAGGAATGCACAGACGGATGGAGGTGGTGCTGGGAGGGATGCATGGATGAATGGTTGCACGGGTGGGCATGGCAGCACTAGGCTGGTGTGTCCAGAGCGGGGCTGTCACGAGGCATCCGGGGGCTCCCGCGCTGCTGACGGGCCCTTCCCGCGCAGGAGGCGTTTTTCGGGAAGGCGCTCATGGACCTGAGCCGGAAGGCGCTGCTGGCGGCCGGCGGCGTCGGCGACGGGGCTGCCCGGCCCTGCCTGGGCCAGGGCGCCCCGCGGCCCAAAGGAGACCCCAGCGTGGCTGGGGCGCTGCCAGGGGGGCCCTCGGAGAGGAGGGAGACCCCCATGCACCCCCGGGGTGAGTGTCTGCTGGGTGGGGGGCACTGGGGCTTGTCGTGGAGGTTGGGGATGGTTGGAGGAAGCAAAGAGTTTTTGGAGGACGCTCATGGAGGCTGGGAGTTGCCATGGGAGCTGCGGGTTTTTGGTGGCCTCTTGGGTTGTTGGGGGTTGCCATGGATGCCTTGGGTTGTTGGGGGTCCCTGGGAATGCTGTGGATTGTTGGGGGCTGCAGGGGTCGTTGAGGGCTGTCAACGTGAGGGTTGTTGGAAGACTTGGGGGGCGGCTGAATCCTCTCCAGCGTGTCCTAACGCCCCTCGTCACCCGCCAGGGGAGGACAGCACCGACGGCAGCGCCGCAGCCCCCGACGAGGACAGCAAGGATGAGGCGAAGGCCGAGGACCTGGGTGAGTCCTGGGGACCCCTCGGCGTGCAAACGCGGTCCGAGGGTGGCGCGAGGTTTCCTGTTCGGGGAGGGGGCTCCGCGCAAGGCCATCGGAAGGTGGCCTGGGTTGTCCCTTTGGGTCACCATAGAGATGTGCGCAGGGTGTCTCTATGGCTGACGGCCCTGGAAACCTCTATGGTCTCCCAGCGTGATTTCCGCCGCGCGGAACCATAGAGCGCCGCGGGGACCATAGAGTCGCAGCCTGGCGCGCCCTCCGGTGGCGCGTGGCGCCCGGCTGTGTGCGCGGGGCACGGCCTCCCGTTGGGCAGGAGCAGCGAGGAGGGCTCCGGAGAGGGCACCGAGCAGCCCCGTGGCTGTGTCCGCGTGTTGGGGCAAGAGAGAAGGGTCCACGGGGGTGGGGGGGTGGGAGCTCCCGTTGGAGCCCCTTGTTGAGGGGCTGAATGAGCTGCGCAGTGGTGCAGAGCAGGGGTAGAGGCCGGGGTGGGACTGGGAAGGGGTTCTGAGCCCCCAGGAGGGCCTCATCCTGGATGGGGGTCCTGGAGGTGGGAGCTGAGGGTCTGGGGAGGGGTCCGCAGCCCCAGAGCGAGGCTGAGCGCAGGTAAGGGTCCCGGCATGGGGGCTGAGCCCAGCCGGGCGCCCTAGGTCCTGGCTCAGGGTCTCACGCTGCTTCTCCCTCCTCCCAGGGGCTGAAGATCCGAAGGATTCTCCAGACCCTGGGGACACCGAGAAACCAGCAACTCCCGGCGAGGGCGCCCTCAGCTCCGACCTGGACAAGATCCCTACAGAAGGTGAGCGCAGAGCTAGCGCCGCTGGGGCGGGAACCAGGTCCGCGGGTCCCCGCGTGGCCCTGCTCCAGAGCGCAGAGCACCGGGAGCTGCAGCCAGGCCCCCTCGCCGCGTTCCCGGCTCCCTCGCCGCATTCCCGGCTCCCTCGCTGCTGAGGATGTAGGAGGGTGGGCACCAGGGGCACTCGGAGCCAGGCGTCCCCCCTTGCCCTCCCCAGGCTCCTTTCCCAGGTCCCGGCAGCGTGCAAGGGCGAGCTCGGCGCGGCGCCGGCCATCGCCCCCGCGCCTCTTCTCCCCTCCCTGTGCAGAGCTGCCCAAAATGGAGAGCAAAGACGTCCAGCAGCTCTTCAAGGATGTGCTGGGCTCTGCGGAGCGCGGGGAGCAGCCCCTGAACTGCGTGGCCGCAGGCATGGAGGCCGGCGTCGGAGGGCAGGACCCCAGCCGGGCACCGCTCTCCCAGCGGCCCTTCCTGCAAGGAGACCTCCAGCTGCCGGGACAGGGTGGGTGGAGGCGGCACGACCTCCAGGGCCAGATGCGGCACCTCGGGGAAGCCCCGGCGGGAGCAGGGAGAAGGGCAGGACTTACCACCCCCCGGCCCCACACCTTGGGAAAGAGCCTGTGCCCCTCCGTCCTCGTCCCCGTCTGCGCTCTGTCCTCCCCTCCCCGACTCCCGACTGTCCGCGTGGCTTTGGGCAGGAAGGTGAAGAGTGTTTTGGGGCGGCGGGGAAGCCTTCGCGGTGCTCAAGGGCTGCTGGGCTCCCGGGAGCAGGTGCTGGGTTGTGCCCAGCTCTGCACCCCCTCTGCAGCCCTCTCTGTCTTGTCTTGCAGGAAGCATTTCCCTGGGCTCGCTCTCTGGCTCTGTCTCTCTGGATTCGTATCCCGGCGTCTGCCAGTCGCCGTTCCTCGATAACAGGTACGTGGAGGGCCAGGGACACTGGGGTTTGTCCCGTGGGACTCTCTCTTTCGCCATTCCCTGCCCGCCTGTGACACCCTCTTTTCCCATGCAGGGAGCGGAGCGGCTTCTTCAGCCCGGAGCACTGCGAGCCTGAAAGCCCTTGGGCCAGCAGCTCGGCCGCCACCACCCCCTCGACGCCCACAACACCCACCACGGAGGGCGAGGGCGACGGCCTGTCCTACAACCAGCGCAGCCTGCAGCGCTGGGAGAAGGATGAGGAGCTGGGCGAGCTCTCCACCATCTCGCCTGTGCTCTACGCCAACATGAACTTCCCCAACCTCAAGCAGGATTATCCAGGTAAGCGACTGCCGCAGCCCCAGTGGGACAGGGAGCTAGGCACAACTTACTGCGCCTGTCGTCACGGCCGCTCCTCCATGCGTTCCCATCAGGAAAGGGAACAGTCGCCCGCCAAGGGTGAGGCTGGGCTCCTTGGGCATAGACTAACGTACCTTTTCCCTCCCCCTGGGTCGTTTGTTTCTGGACTCCCAGACTGGTCGAGCCGCTGCAAACAGATCATGAAGCTCTGGAGGAAGGTCCCTGCCACGGACAAAGCCCCCTATTTGGTGAGTGCTGTCTGGGCACTGCAGGGCCGGGACATCCAGGTCTCTGGGCCCGCCCGTCACCGACTTTGTGTTTCCGTTAGCAAAAGGCCAAAGATAACCGGGCGGCCCATCGTATCAACAAGGTGCAGAAGGTACGTGTTGGAGAGGCGCTTGGTGCTCCCGGGAGCCCTGGCCACCTCCTGCGCCCTTCGCCCCTTGCCCAGCCTGTGGGGAGGGGATGTACAGGTCCCCCTGTGGCCCTGACGCCCCCGGCTCTCTCTGCAGCAGGCCGAGAGCCAGATCAACAAGCAGACCAAAGGGGAGGGACTGCGCAAGCCCGAGAGGCCCTCGCTGCACCTGCGCATCCCGGTGCCGCCGGGGGCCCAGCCTGTCTACATGGGCAGCCCGCCGGGCGCGGGCGAGGGCTTCCTGAAGCCGCCAGCGGGCACTGGAGCAGGGCCAGAGTCTCCCAGCGAGCTCTTCCTCAAGCTTCCGCCCCAGTCTCCCGCCCAAGTGCCTTCGCACGATCCCTACGGCGCTGCGGGTGCCTATGCGCCGGAGCCGCGGTTCCCCTCACCCTTGGGCCAGAGCCCCACAGTGGGCGCTGCCTTTCAGCCCTTCCCAGGACAGCCCCTGGCTGGCGCTCGCACCCAGCCCCCCGATTTCCACCCCACGCCGCCGGGCACCCCCCAGCACCAATCCGGCACCCCTGACCCCTTCCTCAAGCCCCGCTGCCCTTCCTTGGACAACCTGTCGGGGCCGGGGAGCCCCGGGGCCCGGCCCCCCGAGGCTCTGCTCTCGCCTCTGCCCTTCAGCGAGCAGAAGAAGGGCCTCGAAGTGAAGAAGGAGGACGGGGGGGCCTTGGGGGTCTGCTCACCTGGCTACGCCCCCGCCACGGGCTACAGTGACTCCCCGGGTGGCACCCACGTCCCCAGCACGGAGCTCAAGGTGGCCGACGTCTTCAAAGCCCCCCTGACCCCACGGGTCTCTCAGGTAGAGCCACAGAGCCCGGGGCTGGGACACCGGCCCCCCGATGCCCACCCGCTGGCCCCGTCGCCCCCCGGGCACGCCGACCTGTTCCGCCAGTCGCCCTACTCGGACCCGTATGCGCAGCCGCCGCTCACGCCGCGGCCGCAGCCCCCTGAGGGCTGCTGCACCGCCCCGCCACGCTCGCTGCCCTCCGAGCCCTTCTCCCGCATCCCCGCCAGCCCCCAATCGCAATCGAGCTCCCAGTCACCCCTCACGCCCCGGCCTCTCTCCAACGAGGCCTTTTGCCAGTCGCCCATCACCCCTCGCTTCCAGTCCCCTGACCCCTATTCCCAGCCGCCCTCGCGGCCCCAGTCCCGGGACCCCTTCACCCCTTTGCACAAGCCCCCCCGGGCGCAGCTGTCCGCGGCACCGCTGTCGCACAGCCCAGCGGGAACTGGGGGCTTTGGGGGTGCTGTGGCGGGCGAGACCCTGGCCAAGGCACCGGGTGTGCCGCAGCAGCCGCCCTTTGCCCGCTCGCCTGGCGCTGGCATCTTCACCACTGGGCAACCCCCCATGCGCTTCACTTTCCCCCCGGCTGTCTCTGAGCCGCTCAAAGGCTCCCCGTCCCACCAGCCGCACGGTCTGAACAGCCATTACGTCCCCAGCAAGCCCCAGAGTGCGGGCTACACCTCGTCCCCCAGTTTCCACCAGGCAGGCAGTCCATTGGCGCCGGGCGCGGGCGCTGCCGAGACCTACAGCCTCTCTCCCCTGCGGCCACCCTCGGTGCTGCCGCAGGCGTCGCCGAGTGCTCCACAGCCGCAGGATGCCTCGGTCGCCTACGTGCCCCGAGCTCCGGTGCTGACGACGCCGGCCGACAAGCGGGAGGTGGCGGCGGCCACCGCGCTGTCGGCACCGCTGAACCGCGACCTAGGCGAGCTGCCGAGCGCGCAGGATGGGGCCCTTGGCGCCATGAGCCAGTCGGAGCTGGAGAAGCAGAGGCAGGTGAGGGCTCGCATGCGCTGTCCGCGTCTGATCACCAAGCCGAGCAAGCCGAGCCTGGAAGGGGAGCCTCTGCAGTGGTGGGAATGGGGGGACCAGGGGATGGGCTGGCGCAGCCCAAAGATTGGGTGCTCGAGGTACCCGTGGGTGTTGTGGGGGTCTGTGTTCCTGCCCTGCATTATCGCCCTGCCTGAGTCTCCTTGCATTGGATCTGCTGGGTGCCCTAATGCCCATCTTGTCCCCAGCGCCAGCGGCTGCGCGAGCTGCTCATCCGCCAGCAGATCCAGCGCAACAGCCTGCGGCAGGAGAAGGAGAGCGCCGCCGCGGCAGCGGCGCCAGCAGGCTGGGCGCCCGAGCCCAGCGGTCAGGCTTTCGGCATGGCGCCCTACCAGCCGGCACAGGTAGGGCCGGGGCCGTGCAGAGGGCCGGGGTGGCAGTCGGTGCTGCAGGTGACATCGGTGCCTCTGCTGCCCGTCCAGGACAAGAGCCTCCTGGGGCCGCTGGCTGGCGCCGCCAAGCTGCCCGGCCCCATCCCGGTGCAGGCGGCGTTCGCGCAGGATGAGCGGATCGCGCGGCCCCCGCCAGCCGCCACGCCGGCCGCCCTGGACATCAACAGCAGGTAAGCATGCAGAGGGACCCAGGCGGCCGTTCCCGCTGGGCCCATCCTGCTCCGAGGTTGTTGTGGTTGTGTCCGTCCCCTCAGCAGCGACCGAGCGGGATTCTGAGCGCCAAGGGGGTGGCTGCGCTTTCCCCTTGCTGCCCCGCGTGCCTTGGGCCATGCCAGGGCACCGAAGCGGTGTCATAGCTGCGGCGGGAGGTCAGGCGGTGCTGAGCTGATGTTCACGCCATGGTGTCTTGCAGGGCAGCAGTGGGGCCCCCCCCGGCCTTCTATTCGCGTGGCATCTTCCCGGCGCCGTCCCCGCAGCAGCAGCAGCACCTCTGGCAGCAGCAGCAGCAGCAGCAACATGCGGCCCTGCGACTCCCAGTCACCTCCCGCTTCGCCCCACCGGCTACCGGCACCCTGGGCTCTCGCCTGCCAGCGCCCGCCGAGCCCGTGGCCACTGCACCCAGCCCGCTGGGTGCCCCCTTCATCGAGCTACGGCACAACGTGCAGAAGGGACCTGGCAGCGTCGCGGGCTCCCCCTTCACCCCCCAGCCGCCCCGGCCCCGTTTTTTCTTGCCTGGTGACGAGGGAGCCCCGCAGGGCATCTGTGCCCCAGTGATGCCCGTACAGGCTCTTTCCGCGCCGACGCTGCAGCCGCCCAAAATGTCGATGGCGCTGCCGCCCACCTCCCCGCAAGGCGCCAAGATGGGCAACAGCCATCAGCAGCCGTTGGCCAAGGCCACTGTCCCCACGCCTGGCCTGGAGCTGCAGCACGTGGCCCCGCGCCCGCTGCCCCCCAGTGCCCCCCTCCGCCCTGAGGGCCCCAAGGACAGTGCCACGCCAGAGCCCGTGCCGGCTCCTGCCCCGGGCAAGAGCCATCTGAGCCTGGAAGGGGGGCGGCTGCCCTGCGAGGTGGCTGTGGAGCCCGACTTGGACGATGACTTCAGCTCCCACAAGGACCTGGAAGATGATGATTTGGCCAACCTGAGCCTGGACCCAGATGTGGCGAAAGGGGACGATGACCTGGACAACCTGGACAGCTTGGAGACGGCGGATCCCCACCTCGATGACTTGCTAAACGGAGATGAGTTTGACCTGCTGGCCTACACTGACCCCGAGCTGGACACAGGCGACAAGAAGGACATCTTCAATGAGCACCTGCGCCTTGTCGAGTCGGCCAACGAGAAGGCCGAGCGCGAAGCCCAGCTCAAGACGGAGCCTGCAGTGCCCGCCTCGAAGCTCCCAGAGCCTGGGGACAGTAAGGATGCAGCCACGGAGGCCCAGGAAGCGGCCAAAGAAGGGCTGGCACCAGGGGTGGCTGTGGGGACTGCTCCGGGCACCACGCCAGCCCCAGACGTGGCCTTCAAGGCGCAGGGCCTGGAAGCGAAGGCAGGCGCGCTGCCCACTGACGTCAAACCCAAGTTGGAGGACGGCTGCCTGAAGACATCGCCGTGCCAGTTCACCGGCCCTGAGCACCTCCCCATGCCCGTCAAGTCAGAGGCCCTACAGGGCCCGGATAAAGTCTCCGTCTCCCTCGAACTGACGCTGAAATCGGGCCAGAGCCTCCTGAACCCTGGGGCTGGCCCGGCTCGCTTGGGCTTGACTCACTTCCCAAGCAGTGGCCATGCGGGGGTCCCGGTGCTGGACAAGGACCCCTACGCTGGCCCTGGCCGCGTGCTAGCCCCACTGGGCAACCAGGGCAGCCCCTTGCTGGAGAAATTCGAGCTGGACGGAGGTGTCCTGGGCTTGGGCAGTGCCCAACACTCGCCAGCTGACGATCTGGACAAGATGGAGAGCTCGCTGGTGGCTAGCGAGCTGCCCCTGCTCATCGAGGACCTGCTGGAGCATGAGAAGAAGGAGCTGCAGAAGAAGCAGCAGATGTCGGTGCAGCTGCCACGGGGCGCCCCGCAGCACCTCCCGGCCGCAGGCCACCCGCTGCTGCACCCTGGGGTGCCGGGGCAGCCCCTCGAGGGGCAGGGCCCCCGCCTGGGCACCCCGCAGCCACCCTTGCAGCTGGGACTCATGGCCCGACAGCAGCTCCTCCAGCCGCAGCAGTCGCGGCTCGGGGGGCCGCAGCAGGGCCTGCCCCTGGCTGGGCACATGGGCATGGCCCCGGCTCAGCCCCACGTGCTGGCAGCCCCCCACGGTGTGCAGGTGGCCCTGCCACCGCAACAGGGCCAGCAGCCTGTGCTCATGCAGAAGCCGATGGGTGCCGGGCAGCCGCCTGGCCTGGGGCTGAAGCCGCCGCAGCTCGTCATGCAGCAGCAACTCGCCAACAGCTTCTTCCCCGACACAGGTAGGCGCTGGGCGCGCGGTGCTGCTGGCCCCGGCTGCAGCAGGGGACACGAGGGACACGGCTGCTTTCGGGAGCCCTGTCGGGAAATGGGGCCGTTCTGACCGTTCTCAGTTTGGGCCTGCGACATCCCTGGTACAGCCCAGGTTAACTCGGGGGTGCCTCTCGTGGCAGATCTGGATAAATTTGCTGCCGAGGACATCATGGACCCCATCGCCAAGGCAAAGATGGTAGCACTGAAGGGCATCAAGAAGGTGATGGCTCAGGGCAGCATTGGGGTGGCTCCAGGAATGAACAGGTAGGGGTGCAGTGAGGGCATCCAGGGGCGGCCACAGCACCCCCACCCTGGCTTATTCCTTCCATTTCCATGTCAATCCCCAAGGCAACAGGTTTCCCTGCTGGCCCAGCGGCTCTCGGGAGCGCCGGCCGTCTCGGAGATGCAGAACCACATGGTGGCAGGAGGCGGGCAGGTGAGCGCGGCGCGCGGAGGAGCCGGGCGAGCTGCTCTGCTCAGCGCCTCTGTGCCACCCTGTGCTGGCAGCAAGGGGACGGGAGGGCACTGGGGACATGGCCCGGCTCCTCATGGCCGTCTGCCCTCCACGCCAGGAGCGGAGCGGCACTGACTCAACCCAGGCTCGCCCCAACCCGCCCGCCTTCGCGCAGGGTGTCATCAGTGAGTAGCGTGGTGGCTCTGAGGGGTGGCTCTGGGGGGTGGCTCTGGGGGCTGCCTGCTGAGCAGAGCCGTCTTGCCGTCCTCAGATGAGGCTGACCAGCGGCAGTATGAGGAATGGCTCTTCCACACGCAGCAGCTGCTGCAGATGCAGCTCAAGGTGCTGGAGGAGCAGATCGGGGCGCACCGCAAGTCGCGCAAAGCCCTGTGCGCCAAGCAGCGCACGGCCAAGAAGGCTGGCCGCGAGTTCCCCGAGGCCGATGCTGAGAAGCTCAAGCTGGTGACGGAGCAGCAGAGCAAAATCCAGAAGCAGCTGGACCAGGTAGGTGTTGTGCGCGTGCGCGGGACAGCCCTGTCCCTCTCTAGGGCTGACGCCACCTCCATGGCTGGCAGGTGCGGAAGCAGCAGAAGGAGCACACGAACCTCATGGCCGAGTACCGCAACAAGCAGCAGCAGCAGCATCAGCAGCAGCACCAAGGGTCGGCCGTCATGGCCCTGAGCCCCTCGCAGAGCCCCCGCCTCATGTCTAAACTCCCCGGGCAGTTGCTCTCAGCGCACGGCGTCCAGCAGCCGCTCTCGCAGCCTGTGGCGGCTGCGCAGGGCCTGGGCCAGCAGTCAGCACAGCCAGGGGGTCTGCGCCTGCCCCAGGGTGGCGTGTCCATGGCCGTGCCACAGGGCTTGTCCTTTATGGGCCAGCAGGCCGTGGGCAGCGCCCCAGTGCCCGGAACATCCAGCACTTTCTTCCCTGGGAACCCCGCGCTCCGTGGGCTGGCTGCTGACAGCCGCTTGATGCAGGAGAGACAGCTTCAGAGGATGCAGTTGGCCCAGAAGCTGCAGCAGCAGCAGCAGAACATGCTGGGGCAGGTGTCCTTGCAGCAGCAGCAGCAGCCACCGGGCGTCATGGGACAGACATCAATGCAACAACCGGGCATCCTGGGACAGGCATCGATGCAACAACCGGGTGTTATGGGACAGGTGTCGATGCAGCAGACGGGTGTTATGGGACAGATGTCAATGCAACAGCCAGGCATCGTGGGACAGGCATCGATGCAGCAAACGGGTGTTACGGGCCAAGTGTCAATGCAACAATCAGGCATCATGGGACAGGCATCAATGCAGCAACCGGGCGTCTTGGGACAGGTATCAATGCAGCAAGCAGGCGTTATGGGCCAGACAATGCAGCAACCAGGCGTTATGGGACAGGCGTCAATGCAGCCACCAGGCGTTATGGGACAGACATCCATGCAGCAGACAAGTGTCATGGGACAAGCGTCAATACAGCAACCAGGTGCTGTGGGACAGGCGTCGATGCAGCCACAGGGCATCATGGCACAGGCGTCGCTGCAGCAGTCGGGTGTCATGGGACAAACAGCTCTGCAGCAACCAGGCATCCTGCCGCAGCCCTCGCTGCAGCCACAGGGCCTTATGGCACAGCCCGCGATGCAGCCAGCAGGCAGCCTGGCGCAACCGCCGCTGCCGCAGCAACCACCCATGCAACAGCCCGTCCTGGGGGCGCAGCAGGTGGCAGCCGCCCCGGCGCAGGGGGCCATTGGGCAGCCCGTGGGCCCAAAGCAGCCGGCGCTGCCGCAGAGCCTCCTGGTGCAGCAGCTCTCACCGCAGCCACCGGCCTTGCTGGGCCACGCGCAGACTCCAGCGCTGCAGCACCCGGGAGGCCTGGGCTCCGGGGCCCCGCAGCGCCCGCTGCTGCTGACCCCCCAGCAACAGCAGCAGCAGCAGCAGCGGGTGCTGGGCTCACCCCAGCTGGCGCCGCAGTCGCCCGCGATGCTGGGGCACCGACTGGTGCTGGGGCAGCCGCTGCAACCACCGCAAGCCCCGCTGCAGCACTTTGCGCAGCCGCGAGTGCCTGGCCAGGCCCCCTCTGCGCTGCAGCTGGCGCAGGGGATGCAGCCGCTTGCAGCGGGCAAGGAGCAGCCGACGGACGGGCCGCCTGCCGAGGGCACCGAGGGCGCCCCAGAGCGACAGGGAGCCCCGGGGCTGGGTGCTGCGGAGTCCCCGGCTGTACTGGGGCTTCCGATGGCCCCTAAGCACCCAACGGAGCTGGGGCAGGGCCAGCAGCTGCTGTTGGCCTCGCCACAAACCGGCAGCCTGGGCGCCTCCGCTCGGCTGCTCCCCCAGCCGCTGCCGAGCCCTGGCGCAACCAGGCCAGAGCTGCCGCAGTCGCACGGGGACGTTGCTGGCTCTGCTCTCGCGCCGGAGCTGCCATCTGCACCGCAGCCCCCCAGCCCCGAGCAGCCGGGCAAGGGGCTGCCGGGCAGCGGAGCGCTGCCGCCGCCGCGGCTCCAGAGCCCCGGACAGCAAAAAGCGGGGCCGGCACCGCAGCCTGGGTCGACGTTCCCGCCGGGCATCCTGGGGCCGGTGCCGGCACCGGTGATGGGCCAGATCCGGGCACAGCTGCAGGGCGTCCTGGCTAAGAACCCTCAGCTGCGGCACCTCACGCCGCAGCAGCAGCAGCAGCTGCAGGCCCTGCTCGTGCAGCGGCACCAACAGAGCCTCCTGCAGCAGAGCCAGGCGCTGCGGCCGTCTGGGCCCTTCCCCGGGACGGCGCCGGAGCAGGGGCTCCCGCCAGGACGCCAGCCCTCCCGGCCACTGTTCCCAGTGCGGCCGCCAGCCCCGGCAGAGGCGCCAGCCGGATTCACTGCTGATCCGGGGACTGGCGGGCGGTCGCAGCCAGGACAGCAGCCCCTGGCCGAGCTGGTGCAGGCGGCGCTGGCCGCTCGTGGCCCCCAGCCTGGCTTCGTGCGGCTCTCAACACCGCCAGCCCTGTCCCCCCTGGACTCCCAGCCCAGCCCCGAGCAGAGCCCCCACGAGCCAAAGACGCCGACGTCGACCACCACAGTGGGCTTGGCCCCCAGCCCCGCGGCCCCCCTGGAGCTGCCCCAGAGCCCCTGGGGCTCAGAGCCACCGACGCTCGATGACGACGCGGCTGAAACCTCCGTCAACGGGCACGGGGTGGAGGGGACCCCTGACGAGTGCCCCCAGCTCCCTGTCAAGCAGGAGCCCAGGGAGGAGACGGCCTTACCGGCTGCTCCACACGAGCCAGAGCCTCAGGAGCCAGTGAAGCCAGAGGCCAATGGGGATGCGGTGGGGGGCGGCCTGGCTGGCAGCCCCCCAGGCCTCGGTGGCCGCTCCGAGGCTGGGCACCTGCTGCTGCAGAAACTGCTGCGCGCCAAGAACGTGCAGCTGGTGGCACAGAGTCCCGGCGAGCTCAACGGGCATGCAGAGAGCCGGGGCGCTGCACAGCAGCCCGCTGCGCTGCCGGGCCGTGAGGTGAGCGGGGTGCTGGGGACCCCTGCGGTGGGGACGTCCGCGCAGTTGTGTCTGGCCTTGTCACCTCTGTGTTCCCCCCACACACACTAGGATCCCTCCCTGGCTAAGAAACCGGTGGCTGCCAAGCCCAAGCGTGTGCAGAAGGGCAGCGAGCGGGTCCCGGTGTCGCGCAAGAAGCTGCGCAAGGATGATGGACTCAAGTCCGGTGAGGCCCTCATGAGGCAGCTCAAACAGGTAAGGCCACGGCCAGGGGTGATGGCAGCGGGCGCGAGGGGTCTCCCACTCACTGGGCTCTGTCCCCAGGAGCTGTCGTTGCTGCCGCTCACGGAGCCGACCATCACGGCCAACTTCAGCCTCTTCGCGCCCTTCGGCAGCAGCCCCCTCAACGGCAAGAGCCAACTGCGCGGCACCTTTGGAAGCGCGGTGCTCGACAGCGTGCCAGACTACTACTCACAGCTGCTCACCAAGGTGAGGCCAGCGCCCTTGGGGGTCCCCCTCTGGGGCCAGCGACGTCCCTGTGCTCACCACCAGTGTCCCCCACGCTGCAGAACAACCTCAGCAACCCGCCCACGCCGCCCTCATCGCTGCCTCCGACGCCGCCGCCGTCCGTGCAGCAGAAGCTGGTGAACGGCGTCACGGCTGCAGAGGAGCTGGCCGAGCAGCCCAAGGAGGCCGAGCCGGACCGCGAGCCCCACGGCCACAAAGGTGAGCGCGAGGTGGTGGTGCCGGCGCGGTGGTGGTGCACGGTGCCCCCATAAGATCTGGTTTTTCTCTCTGCAGATGCTCCGACCGTGGAGGTGAAGAGCCTGGACCTGCTGGCAGCCCTGCCCACCCCTCCGCACAACCAGACCGAGGACGTCAGGTGAGTCCTCGCATGGTCCCCGGTGCCATCCCATTGAATGCGGCCGGGGCCCTGATGCCTCCTGTCTTCCATCCCCACCCTCAGGATGGAGAGCGACGATGAGAGCGATTCTCCCGACAGCATTGTGCCGGCCTCGTCGCCCGAGAGTGTCTTGGGCGAGGAGCTGCTGCGCTTCCCACTGCTTAGTGAGGCCAAGCCGGAGCTGGAGGAGCGAGTGCTCTCGCCCATCATCCCCATCATTCCACGTGCCAGCATCCCAGGTGGGCTGTATCGGGCTGGGGGCCGCGCAGGGTCCATGCGGGGTCTGCAGGGTGTGCAGGGGGAGCCCAGGGGTGTTCGAAGGTTGGGCGAGTAAGTTGGACGCAAAGGGGTGTGCGAAGCATCTGGGAGCTTTCCATGGGGCATCTGGCAGGGAGCTGGGTAAGGGCAAGGCTGGGCAGAGGAGGATCTGTAGGTATAATAAGCATCTGTGGGACATGTGGGCTGGATCTAGCCCTGAGCCTGTCCCCTGGGTCAGGACTGGGCTGTTCTGGTGGTGCTGGCAGCTCCCCACCCCTGCACCGCATTCCAGTCTCCCCCGCCGCGCCGAGAAGCAGGGAATTCCCAGCAGCGTCTCCATGCTGGAGCCCATTAGCAGCGCTGGGCCACACGGCTCTGACCCCTTTTTCCCCTGCCAGTGTTCCCTGAGCTGAAGCCCTATGAGGCGGCGGAGCCCTTCGGAGCACCTGCAGGGAAGGTGGGCCCGGTGGGCCCGAGCGCTCCATGGGAGAAGGCCAAGGGCAGCGAGGTCTCCGTCATGCTGACGGTGTCGGCCGCAGCCGCCAAGGTGAGCCGGGGGCGGCCCGAGGCAGGACGTGGTGCCGGGATCCCTGCACGGCAGCAGGATCCCCATCCCTCACGTCTGCCGCCTCCTCTCACGCAGAACCTCAACGGGGTCATGGTGGCCATGGCCGAGCTGCTGAGCGTGAAGATCCCCAGCTCCTACGAGGTGCTGTTTCCAGACAGCCCTATGCGAGGGGCTGTGGTGGAGGCCAAGAAGGTGGAGACGGACGTGACTGGTGAGTGCTTGCCCCGGCCTTGGCCGCCCAGCCCCGGGCACCCCTCCTGCCAACCTGGCTCTCCCCCAGGGATGCTCGGCAGCAAGGAGAAGGCGGCGCTAGCTGGGAAGGGGCCAGACAGCAGCTCCGAGTGGCTGAAACAGTTCGATGCGGTGCTACCAGGCTACAGCCTCAAGGGCGAGCTGGACCTCCTGACGCTGCTCAAACAGGTCAGTGGCGCACGGGGGGTCCCTGCGAGGCTGTTTAGTGCAGGGGGTTGGTCCTCGGGAGGCTGTGGTGTGGGGAGAGGTGTGTCGAGGGGTCTCGTCTTACCTGGGCTCGCGTAGGGGTCTCAGTAGGACTAGGGTCCCGCAGGAGGGTCCTCTGGAGCTAAGAGCCCGGTGGCCTCGAGGAGAGGTGCGGGGGTCCTTGTGAGTCATCCCACGGTGCGTGGAAGGGGAGGTAGGACCGTGGGGCAGGACCTGGGACCCCCGTCTCTGGGGCACTCTGACCCGTCCCCTCTGCGCTGCAGGAGACTCCCGCACCTGACAAGACCCCGCACCACTGCTACGTCCACAACGTCTCCAACCTGGACGTGCGGCAACTCTCGGCCATGCCCCAGGAGCCCTCGCCCCCGCTGTCCCCCTCCGTGCCCTCCCCGGCCAGCCCCGCCGAGACTGCCTGTGTCCCCGACCCTGAGGCCGCCTGCGAGGCCACCCCGGCGTCCCCGCTGCCGCCGGCCCCGTCGCCGCGGGACGACAGCGCTGCGGCCGCCCCGTCGCCGCCCCGTTTCAAGCCGCGCTCGCGGCCGCCGGAAGACGGGGATGACGCGCGGCCGCGGCTGAAGAAGTGGAAGGGGGTGCGGTGGAAACGGCTCCGCTTCCTTGTCACCATCCAGAAGGGGGGGGCCAAGCGGGATGGTGACAAGGAGATCGCGGAGTTCATCGAGAAGCTGGGCACCACGCTGCGCCCCGAGAAGGTGCCACGGGACCTGCGCAAGTGCTGCTTCTGCCACGAGGAGGGCGACGGCGCTACGGATGGCCCGGCCCGGCTGCTCAACCTCGACCTGGACCTCTGGGTCCACCTGAACTGCGCCCTGTGGTCCACGGAGGTGTACGAGACACAGGGAGGGGCCCTTATCAACGTGGAGGTGGCCCTGCACCGCGGGCTGCTCACTAAGTGCTCGCTGTGCCAGAAAACGGGTGCCACCAACAGCTGCAACCGCATCCGCTGCCCCAGCGTCTACCACTTTGCCTGCGCCATCCGCGCCAAGTGCATGTTCTTCAAGGACAAGACGATGCTGTGCCCCCTGCACAAACTCAAGGGCCCCTGCGAGCAGGAGCTGAGCAGCTTCACGGTCTTCCGGCGCGTCTACATCGAGCGGGACGAGGTGAAGCAGATCGCCAGCATCATCCAGCGCGGTGAGCGGCTCCACATGTTCCGCGTGGGCGGGCTGGTCTTCCACGCCATCGGGCAGCTCCTACCGCACCAGATGGCCGATTTCCACAGCGTCACGGCGCTCTACCCCGTGGGCTACGAGGCCACACGCATCTACTGGAGCCTGCGGACCAACAACCGCCGCTGCTGCTACCGCTGCACTATCTGTGAGAACAACGGGCGCCCCGAGTTTGTGGTGCAAGTCATCGAGCAGGGCCTGGAGGACCTGATCTTCTCTGACTCCTCGCCACAGGGTGAGTTGCGATGGGCTCTGCAGGTGCCAGATCTTCCTCCAGGTTCCTGCCGTCCGGTGATAAGATGAACCAGCACCAGCCATCAGGGCCCTGGTGCTGGTTTTGAAAACCAGCAAAATGGGGTGATCCAGGGTCCCCACTTAGGAAGCTTTTGGGTCCCTCTGTTACACCCTGTCTTCCCTCGGCAGCTGTCTGGAACCGGATCATCGAGCCGGTGGCGATGATGAGGAAGGAAGCTGACATGCTGCGGCTCTTCCCTGAGTACTTGAAGGGCGAGGAGCTCTTCGGCCTCACAGTGCACGCGGTGCTGCGCATCGCCGAGTCGGTAAGCAGCCCCCCGGGGAGGCTTTTGGTGCAGGAGGAGGGAGGCTGGCAGCTGGGGGGGCCCGTGTGGCGGCACCGCTCAGCCCCATGGTGCCTCCGCGACAGCTGCCCGGTGTCGAGAGCTGCCAGAACTACCTGTTCCGCTACGGGCGCCACCCGCTCATGGAGCTGCCGCTCATGATCAACCCCACGGGCTGCGCCCGCTCCGAGCCCAAGATCCTCACCCACTACAAGCGGTGAGCTGGGGAGCACGGTGGGGGGGCACGGCGCGTCCCGCTGCTGCTCTGACCTCCCCGCGGCCCCCTCCGCAGCCCCCACACCCTCAACAGCACAAGCATGTCCAAGGCCTACCAGAGCACCTTCACTGGCGAGACCAACACGCCCTACAGCAAGCAGTTTGTGCACTCCAAGTCCTCGCAGTACCGGCGCCTGAAGACGGAGTGGAAGAACAACGTGTACCTGGCACGCTCCCGCATCCAGGGCCTGGGGCTCTATGCAGCCAAGGACATCGAGAAGCACACCATGGTCATCGAGTACATTGGCACCATCATCCGCAATGAGGTGGCCAACCGGCGGGAGAAGATCTACGAGGAGCAGGTGGGTTGTGAGTGGGCTGTGGGGCGGGCCCTGGTGACAAGGGGACAGGCGAGGGACAGCGGGTGACACCGTCTCGCCATCCGTCCACAGAACCGGGGGATCTACATGTTCCGCATCAACAACGAGCACGTCATTGATGCCACGCTGACGGGCGGCCCGGCCAGGTGAGGAGTGCGGCACTGGTACCTGGGGACAGCGGTGGCCGTGGGCCTGGCTCGTCCTCATGCTGCGTGTGTGTGTCCCCCGCCTCCCTCCCGTCACCGGCAGGTACATTAATCACTCCTGTGCCCCCAACTGCGTGGCCGAAGTCGTGACCTTTGACAAAGAGGACAAGATCATCATCATCTCCAGCCGGCGCATCCCCAAGGGCGAGGAGGTCAGGCCGGAGCGCGGGGCGGCGATGGGCAGGGCGGGTCTGGGGGGGTGGCTGGCTTTGGGGTACATGCCTGGGGGAGCCGTGCCCCGCATGACTCCTCGCTTGCCCCCAGCTCACCTACGACTACCAGTTCGACTTCGAGGACGATCAGCACAAGATCCCCTGCCACTGTGGAGCCTGGAACTGCCGGAAGTGGATGAACTAGCTGGCGGGGAGGGAAATGGGGGAAAAAAAGGAAAAAAAAAGAAAAAAGAAAAAAAGGAGGCTGGGGAGAGGGCAGCCTGCTGCCTCGGAGCCCCCGCGCTGAGCAGCAGCAGCAGCTCCCAGGCCCTGCCGGCAGTCGCCAGGACCGGGAGGCTCCGGTGGGACGGGCGAACCGGCAACTCAGGGTTTTCTTGGCTTCGTCCCGCAAGGAGAAACACGGGGCGAGGGGCACCCCTGCCCCCTCCCCAGACTCCCTCCCAGTCCTTGGCCAGGGCAATGTGTGTTGGGGGGAGTCCCCTCAGCAGAGCCGGGGCAGGCTGAGGACGGCGGCGAAGGCGACGAGTTCAGTGCCCGACCCGGCTTTTTAGAACCGAGAAACTTGGAATAACATTTGCTCGCTCCGTACCAAGGTAACCTGGACTCCTTGAGCTCGACAATCCGGGCCCCGCGCCGCCGCCGCCAGCGGCCGGGCCCCGCTCGCTTCCTCGGATCTCTTTCTGTTTGTGTACGTGGCCGAGTGCGCCCCGGCCCCCTGACAGACACAAGGAGCTTCTGCACCCAAACCTACCTCATTTTAAGTGTTAGATTACTTACTTTTTTTTTTTTTCCTTTTATTATTTGTTTTTTTTCTTCTCGTCGGCGGTTTTAAATGTGAGCACCCCTTGCCCTGCAGTCTCCCTCCTTGGAGGGGCTGTCCCCACCTTCCCCCTCCCCAGTCCCCCCCCTGTTTTGGGGGGGGGGGACATGCAGCATCTCTCATGTCCCTCGTCCCCTCCCCTGAATGTGGCTGCAGATACAGGAAGCCCCTGGTGGTGGCAGTGATGGGGTGGGGGGGTGATGCTGGCACCCCCTTGTCCCCCATGAGGTGCCAAGGCCGGGGGCGGGGGGGAAGCGCATGGGACTCGCTTCACCCCCCACCCTCGACCCCAAACTGAGCTGGGGGGGGCCGGCACAGTTATGGGGGGGTCACTCTGCTCATATTCCCCCCCACACACCTGCTGCTCTGTGTGCCCCATGTTGGCACCGGGCTGGCGGCGGGGGGGGCGCAGAGGCGATAAGGTTATTTATCTATTTATACCTTATATTGTATATACTAGACTGGGGAGGGGGTGGGGGGGGCTCTGAGGGATCTCTTTTTGGGGGGCTCTGGAGGTTTTGGGGGCTCTTTTGGGGGGAGTCTGGGGGATTTGGGGTGTCCAAGGGGCCTCTGGGCCCCCCCCATTTTGGGGGTCCCAGCGCCCCCCCCCTCACACCCCCCCCCCCCCCCCCCGCCCCAACACCCCCCGAGG
>JAVCKT010035034.1:1006-15803 GCA_032273925.1 Rhynchotus rufescens
CCCCCTTCTTTTTTTTTAACATTATCTAGGTTCAGCCTAAAACCTTGCAGGTGTTAGAGCCACTCCTAAACTTTTACTTCCAACATCCCATTGGAATTACAATCTATAAATAAGAACATGTAGGGCCAGCGCAGCCGTTTCGTAACTTCTGTGAATGCCTCTTGAGCTCAAAGGGCCAGGAGAAAGTGACTCTTTGCTCTTTAATTTACTGCTGCAATAGTCTGGTTGACTAAAGAATAAAGAAGCAAACAGTGGCTGTATCTCCTCTGTGCAAAGAGTGCTTGTCTTTCCTAAAGTAATTTTGATGGATTTATTTGTAATTTCCGTGTCTGTTCCACGACAGTACCTTTGTGAATACTCCTGGAGTGTGTGGATGTATTGGTGACTTGGAAAAATAGTGGGAATGTTGGGAATTGCAGTGCAGTGCTGCTAGCAGCAGGCGCATAATGCTGGGGCTCGCTGTGCAAGAGGGGTGCCGGTGAATCCAGGGATCCTTTGAATTCTCCCAGTGCGTCAGAACCTTGGAAAGGATGAAAAAGTAATTTGCCATACCCTTAGGTTGCTTCTGTGTATCTTAAGCTCATTTATTGTCTTCCTTTACTTGTATGGTTTCCCAATATCTGACTTAACATTAAATCATCTGAAAAAAATCAGAGAGATATATTCTTTTAACATGTAGGTCAAAATCTTGGGTATTAAACGTAGTTTCTGTTATTGAAAATTAAGTACACCATCCAAAAGATGGTGGTTCAGTTTGCCAGTGAAAAGCTCAGAAGATTACTTAATTTCTTGGAATCAGAAAAATAAATAGTAAGTTCCCTAGTGGTATTTACTCCCATTACAAGTGCCTGTCTTCCTTACAAGTTTATAATTGAATATTCCTGTTTAAATATACAGCAAGATAAGCAGTACCATGGTTTGTGTTGATTCACTGATCTTTCTAATGGTCTTTTCCTCCTAGGCCAAGACTTAGCCTTTTCTATATTGAGTGGTTTGTTCATGCTAAAAAAAAATAAACAGGCAAGATATATTCCTGCCACTCCTGAAATGGGTGGGTGGAAGTGTTTTGCTTACTACTTCTTTTAGTCATACCTAATTCCTGTTTATAACTTATTTAAAGCCATATTTATTTTGGTATCTCCAGAAGTCTGGGCATGCTTGTCACCTGCCCTCTAGAGAAATTCTTTAGGCTTTGATTGCAGAAAGTCACATAGGAAATGTGCAAATGACAGTATGTGAGGTCCTGCGTGCTTTAACATGGCCATCAGTTAATTCAGTACTTTCAATATTAATGCGGCTCAGAGCCTCATGGTCTTTGTCAGAAATTCAGTTTAATGAATATTTGAAGCAGTGGGGCTGTAAACGTGCAGAAGCTCTTGTAGTCTTGATGGCAAATACCAGTTTTCTTCAGTCCGACAATTCCCTAGCTCGGCTGTGAGTGAAGATTGCATCACCAGCAGCACGTGACTCCAAAGCTCTGGAACTGGCTGAAATGCTCTGAACAATAAATCTTGTTACCAAGTTGGCAGTTCTTCAGTTTGAAAACTTTGTGAAAACTGCATGTGAAGAATGAAGTAGAAGAAGTGTCTGCAGCAGGTAGTTTTCTTTAATCTTTAACTGTGGTTATCTGGAAGGTAGTAAAAGCAGGAAGCAGCATTTTGCCGTTTGGCAGAAGGGTTTGAGGGGAGGCCGTTCCTGGGTCTGGATGCCAGACCGCGTCATCTGGCCTCGAACACTCCCCTGTTTTACTGGTTGTAGTGGTGGGTGAGAGTGAGGGGCTTGGCTGTGGGCGTGTGCAATTAGATGAGCAAAATTGATTATCTTCATCCATTGCTCTGCCCCCAGCTGCCATAGCAGATTTATCTGGTTTAGCTGCACACTGCAATTAATTGCAGTTCATTTCTTGCAGTAACAAAGATAGCTACCCATTCAGAAGGCTCAAATGCAGAAATTGCAACCCAGTGGGTTGGGAAGAATCCCATGATGTAAAAATAAGAATGGAGAGAAATGCTTCTTTGGAGTGTCCCATGGGAAACTGAGGCACGCAGGAGCCCTCGGCACTGCTGGGGCAGCCGGTGAGCCTAAAGCCATTTTAACAAGGGTCAATTTATTGCACCTTAATTCTTGGCAAGGCCCTGCTGCAATCAGTGAATATCCCACAACTATTCCTATACATGAGCTAAACTAATCTAAAGAGCTCGCTCATGCTGCCAGTTGAATTAATGCACTGTCTGGCTTGGGAGTCAAGTGGAACGCTCTGAAATACTGTGGCTCCCAAGCTGCTTGCCAGGGGTCGGTCTGTCCACGCAGTTCCTCATGCATGACCCTCTGCAGGGCAGAATTGGGGGTGAGCTGCGACCTGGCCCGGTGCCTGGCCGGCGTGCTGAAGTTCAGAGGCACTGAGAGCTGCTTCACACCAGTAGAAAAACAGCTGGAAACTGACGCTTCTATTTGAGCTCTGAGCAGCTTGGAGGAAGGTGTGCTTCTAACAGAAGTACCTTAAAATACATGGATCTAGACCCTGCTGGATTTTTGCTAATAGATGTTGGATAAGTTTTGCGTACTTGTCAATTAGTGTTCAAACTTTTTTATATAAACAACGTAAGCTGCAAAGTTTGAATTCTATGGCCAGTATTAAATTGCCTTTTTTGTTCTCTATTCACAGCTCTTCATCTCTCTCACCAATAGGAAACTTTTGTCAAGATAATAGTTGCTTGTAACTAACCTACCTTAGAGGAATGTGTACATAATTGATTTCCCAAATAAAGAATGAGCAGTAACTAGACTAACTGCCAGCATAAGAAGAGGCATGTTTTTATGAATATATACAAGAAATAAAGATTAAAGGATGTTAATAGATTATATAATCAACATGAAGCAGAGTTAGTAGAATGAGAAAGGGGAATAAATAAATGGAGAACAGGACTGCAAAAAACAGACTTTTGTTCCCAAAGAAGAGGACTGCATGCTACATGAAATCTGAAATATTGTAATACTGCATTGTGATTTATCACTAGTAAATTGGTGTTTCTTCAGAACTCAGAATTTGGACTGTTTCTTGATCTGTAGTTGTTTTGATCTAAAAGTCTTGATTTTGTTGCTGATGAACCAGGAATTGGCTTGTAGGCATCCAGCAGCATTGAGTAAAATTTCATGGCCAATCCGAAAGGCTAAGGCTACTCAGAAGCATCAGCGCTGCTCCAGCTGCTCGATTTTAATAGTGTAACTCCAGAGAAAAGAGCTACCTGCAACGCTGTGGTGGTGATATGCAGATGCACCTGAGCAAGGTGTATTTTATATTAAGTGTAGGTGCCAGGTAAATGTGAACTGTTAATGCTGTTGAAGCTGCCTTTCTGCAGCAAAATGTGTGTCGCTGCCTTCTGGGTGGCAGGATATTCTCATTTCATGTGAGAGACACTAAATATCTGGCAGGTAATACTACCTTGAACCTCAAATTTTGAGGAAAAAATACATGTTTTGTTGTTTGTCCAATCACAGTATTATCCAGCATTCTTTGAAATACTTACAAAGTCATGGTGTTAGGTTTTAATAATACTTTGCAGTAAAATTTTGGAGAAGAAAATATGCATTTTTCCCCTCTTCCCTCTCTCCCCCTCCCCCCCTTTTTTTTTTTTTAAAAAAAGGAGGGGACTTATAGGATTCTTGGAGAAATATTCTAGCTGCGCCTCCACCCGTCTGCTTGCTTTTCTTGTAAGCCATTAACGTAAAGGAAGGTAGCTCAGGGCCTTCATCTTATCCACTGCAGGCCAAGTCTTTACCAACAAGGAAATAGCTAATACTTGTGTTTCAGGGCTTCAATTACATTACAAATGGTATGCACACATACTGGGCCTGGTTGGAGGCAAGTAGGTGACTTTTTTCACTGTGGTGTAAAATGTGAAAAATAACCTGCCTCCAAGATCAAGTGATGAAACATCCTCGGTGAGGATGGAGTCTGCAACCAGCGACCGTCTCTGCGTTCGCCCAGGCGCAGATCCACACGCGGGTGTAGCTTGGGTAATTAGTGAAAACTGAAGATGAAAAGCTCTTTAAAACAAGCAGCTTTTTGGATTCTTCTGTGAAAGTGAACACTCAGCACATTAATGACAGGTAATTACCTTTTTAAATGCGCTCCTTAAATACCACATAAATATTAAATACTCGTGTAATTCTTAATTGTCTTTTACTAGATTCTTCCTCTCTCTTTTCTAGATACTGAGGTTCCAGTCCGGGATAGGTAAGTATTCTTACGCGTTCTTGTTAGCTGTACCTGTTTCACAGAAGGAAAAAAAAAATCATTTTTTTTCTCTCCAAGGATACTTTTTTCTACACTACTTTGTGCAGTAACTTTTCTGTGCGTTAGCATATGCATCTAGATGCGTAGTAAAACTCTTTACAACATGACAAACCCCATGCAAACGTGAGCGTATACTCAGTTCATTAATTAAAAAAAAAATGCTTCTGCTTTTTAATTCTTCCTGCTCACTTTTCAGAAGCATTTTGTGCTGTTTTGTTCAGTTTGTTTTTGAAGGCCTATACTGAAAATTACTTGCCTCATCATCTGCTCAAGCATGTAAATGCCTAGAACAGTCTTTAATGTGGTTAAGATATTACTGTATATTTGTGTGTGTATGTGCACAAGTGCACTGGTTTTAATTCAACTTTCTCCTTTAATTTGCAGCCTCCCAGTCTGGTGTTTTTCTTGCTTCTTCGTGGCCTCATGTCTTAAGAGCAGCCTAGCTGGATCCCCCGGTTCCTGTTTCTTCCTGCTTCAGAGTTCTCTGATTCTGTTTTGCCTACGTTTAAACTCCCGTGCCCTTTTATTTTCATGCACATACACTAAGCCTTTACTACCTGTTTTGGTCTTCATGGTTTTCCTGTGACTTGGGCTGGGTCCCATCCAAGATTTCCCATGTGACGCTGTTCGTTTGGATTCCCCGCAGCCAAGGAGAAGTTTCTGGTGTTGAACAGCTTGGTGCTGCTTTTTAGGTTTTAGGGACCTGGCTGTGCCTATGTGTGTTTCTGGGCTTCCATTTTGTCTTGTTATGAGTACGTCGGTGTAGAAGTTAAGGATGTACCTTTTGATGCTTCACTTCAAAAGCAAGTTCTATTAATTTTTTTGTAAAGAAGCAAGGGAATTTATGGATTATGGAGAATAAGGATTATAAGGATTGTGGGGGATAAGGAATATATGTCCTGAAGAAAAGAGCAAGCAGCTTCCCCCCGCACTCCCCCAACACATCTCCTTGTGGTGATATTTAGATTCATGAGATGTTTGTTCTCCCCTTTTCCCTCCTTATTAGGAAAAGCAGCCGCATGCTTCCAAGCTAAATGGAGTACTACTTTTTTTCCTCCATCGAGTAATCTCTTTATTTCTGTTCCCTTCGTGGAACTCGAAGGAGTCTTTATGTGCTCATACCAGCCTGGAATTCCTTATGTCCCATGCCACGCGGGACTCGCTGTGGACTAGAGTGTGGTTGACACCCATCTTCACCATTTTCTCCTGTTGCGTGTAAAACACTGCCGTGAAGGCTTTTCCTGGCCAGGTTTGGCTAGGAGCCCGGTGGGTGTGCGGGAGGAGATGAGGTGTACGGGCGGTGCGACCTCGTGTGCCGCGGCTTCGCCCGCGTGCCGGTTCCGCGGGGCTGCCGGTGCCCCCGGCGCGTCGCGTTGCTGCTCCTGTGCACCGAGGTGCATCGAGGGCCTGAGGCACCCAGCGCTAGCTTCCCGCCCCGCTGCGGCGTACGGGCAGGCTCAACTAGTCCTGTACCAAATACTGAAAGTAAAGCTGCTGCGCCTGCATTTCTGAAGTCTGTTGTTTCTGTGGTGGTATTTTTAAAATATTCATATCATGAATATCATCTATGAATATCATGATTCATATCATCTAGTATGAGTTGTTGGAGGGAGGGTTAGTGGGGGAATATCTGATGGAACTTTTTCTTGCTATTGAAGTAAGTTTTATCGTGATTATTTGCAAGGACTTTGCACTTTTTCATATAAAATGTTAAAACACCTTTTCTGTGAAGTTTTGATACTAATTTTAATCCTATTTTAACTAGACAGTAATGTTTGCACGAGTAATAAACACCTTTTTTTTTATTTAGATAATAAGTTCAAAGCTATTAAACATCATAATCATCTGGACTTTGAATATTGGGAATAATAAAAATATGTTTACATGGGAAGACATCACTGATTTTGTATTCCTTTGCACATTTTGGTAACATAGAAATAGAATACTGTAGTTGATTGTTTTGATTTTAAAATACAGACTTTTGAAATGACTGCATAACTTATATTGCTGAAAATCTTTACATTGTTGAAACTTAAAATATTTCCTTTTCTGTATTTCAGGGAAATGAGGCAAGCTACCCCTTGGAAATGTGCTCACACTGTAAGTATTTTTTTTTTTTTTAATCACAAATTATATTGTGTGAGAGAGAAAGCTTTAATATAATTTGGAAATCAATACATACAACTTGCCTATGAATTTACCACTGGAAAAACTTCACAGTTTCAATATTCTTCTAATGAATAAAGTTAAAATGTGAGAAAAAAGTCTTTGAAGAATAGTGGCTCTTACTGTTAGGTTTAAAATATATATATATATATATATATGGAGTGTACAGTTGTTATATTGATGTTTTATATATACATTTATATTTTACTATAAATATAAATGTATATGTAGAGGGGTGTGTGTATATATATATATATATAATTTTTTTTTACCTCATGCATGCTTGCAGATAGGCATTTAAGTGAGAAGTCACTTAAGTTAGTGGTAGGCACTGTTGGCCACATGAGCATGAAGTTCATTGCTTTGGCTCATGGAGTTAGTTTATCCTGTAAAAATGCCAAAGTATTTCTTGCCTAAAGATGCCCAAAGAAAGGGTTGTTTTGTAGTGTCCCTGTACTCAGAGTGCTTTTAACTGCTTTGGTCCTTAGCCTTTTTTTAAGCACCAGATCTGACATGTGTCTGTATTTGTGGTCAGCTTGATCAAGACTTGCAATCTTTGGTTGTTCACATCTCCTGAAACAGGACTGTAAGTTCTGCAGGATAAAGCTGATTTCTTAGACTGCTTCCATACGCTAGTCAGAACAGCAGCTCTCATCGCGAGTTGCAGGCAAGAATGTAATCGTAGAGGAATCTTTCTAAATATAATTTTCGGATGAATTATTGCAAAAATAATTTGAAAGCCCTCTATTCCTAATTATGTACAGGTCTTTATGAACTGTAAGTGGAGTCATCAGCTTGCAAGTACTCTGTGTGTGAGGAGTATTGTCCCTGCTTTGCTGAAGCGCTGTATTGGTGGCTTACTCTCTAAATATATGTTGTTAAATATGCATGCAGGGAAACTTCCACATTTAAGGAACACTGTAGAGCTCTTCTTGAATCACGCATCTATTTTTAGCGAGCTGCTGCTTTGGTCAGTTTTCTCTAAGAGACAAATTGCCCCCTGCAGGTGGTTCTTCCTAGCGCCCTGGGCCCAAGCTCTTTGGTTCTTCTTTGGTGCTCAGAAGAGCAGCATGTTACTCTTCTGGACTTCTGATTCTGGGAAAACTCAAAGCTTTATTTGTTTGTAGCTTCTGCACAGCCTTGTTTTATTGCTGGGCTTGTTTGCGCCCGTTCCTTGCAAAGGAAGAGAGGATTTCCATGTTGTTTTCTGTGGTCAAACGGTGTTTTTGAGATGCCGTGTCAGTCTGCACGTTTTGGTGATTACATCTCTTCTGCTCAGGTCTCATAGGAAGGGAAAGGGGGCTGCTTCTCTCAGCAGCAAAACTTCATGTGCATTAGGGATAACATGGCTCTCAGAGGGAGAGATAATTTTTGGAGCAGAGATGCATACAGTAGCACCTTAAAGAACAGATACATAACTATTCACCTCCTTATTCAAATGCTGTGTGCTCTTTCTGCTTCCAGGTAGTTTGTTGACTAACAGGGTGAAAGTTTCTTCAGGGTCAGAGCTGACAAACTTCTTGCAGATCTTTAGAGAGAGTTTTGAGTAGCTGGGTTTTTGGGAGCCCTTGCAGCTAGTGCTGTGGCCTTGGGTCAGAGCCTCTGCTTGGCACTGAGGTTCCCTCTGCTGCAGTGTCTCACCTCTGTGAGGAGAATTGTCTTCAGGTTGGTGGCTGTGAAAAGCACGTTCCGAGTTTTGGGAGAGGTTGCACAGCAGCGATCAGTGAGGAGGGCTGCTTCTACTGCGCCCTCACTGGCTGCTGGGGCTCTTGCCTTCGGTTGCGTTCCTGAGTGCGGAGGGTTTTGTCTGGCAGCCGTGCTCTGTCGCAGAAATCACTAGAAACCCAGAACTGCTTTAGTTGTGGTGTAGCACTCAAACTGCCTACAACTATCTGTAAGGTTTTCTTTTTTTCCATCACAAAAAGCTGGGAAGTAAAATAAATATTTTATAGTATGCCTTGATTTTAGACTGAGGTGACTAGTGTCTCTTTTCTAACTTAAGAAGTTGTAACTGACACATCTGAAGTCCTGACAAGGATTAGGCCAGCTGTGTGTAAGCATAGACAAGTGGTTGAGTGTTCTCAAGGGCATCGTCTGTTTGAAATTGGATCTCTGAGACTGAAATGGCTGTCTTGGTTGCTTAATCTGAAACGCTATATTCGTGAATTAGGCAAGACTGTAGATAGAGGTGAGAACTTTCGTTGAAGGTCTCTCTTATTTTGAGTTCTCTGCAGCCTGTGCCTTGAGAAAACAGTTTTCTTTCCTTGTCCTGCTCCCCTCTCTCATTTTTAAAAGCTTCTAAGATTAGTTTCAGAACATAATCTACTTAAAAAGAGACTTTTCTAATCCCTTAGCAATATTTGTTTATACTGATATCTCATTTGCAGAATATATGGAAATTAGGCTTATTGCAAGCTTACCTTCAGGTCTCTCTGTAGTTGTATTTTTGAGGCAGTATTCAAAGGTCTGGAAAGCCAAGGTTTTCAGTACATATTTAAACATGTAGATAAAGACATTTCAAAGCTGCTGAGCTCTTTCAGCGAAGAGGTACTGTGAAGAATGGTATTTCTGAGACCTGAACATGTGTAAGTGCTGTGGACTCCGCAGCAGCGTGTAGCACTTGGAAACATGTAGGCAGTTATGGCATTAAAATCTCACCGAATCTCCCAGGCTTTGAATGGACTTGGATTTTTGAGGAATTTGTGGGACAGCACATGGAACATCTCTCTGTTGTGTTTTGGGAAGCATGGAGTGTTCTCAGAGAGTGTCTGCTGAGGAGGTGCAGCTCAAGGATGCAACTGCTAAAACAGCCACCAAAATGCTTTGGAAAGATAGCTTCCTGGCAAGTTGTTTTCCAGGAATATGTAGGTCTTGCATTTTATCCTGACGTTGCATTTTTAGATGGATGTAAATGAGTTTATGTTAGCAAGCAGGTATTTTGACTCTTGAATTTTAATGCTGCAGTTGCTTGACTGGAAGAGGAAGCCTCAGAAAATACTGCCTTTTCTTTTTTTAATTTGGCACTGCTAGAAAGACCTTCTTTGTTAATTAAAAGGTGAATGAAATGGAAACTGAAGGGTAAAAAGGGGGGAAAAAAGGGAAATCTGTGTGCTTTACAACACTGAATTGCCTGATGCTTACACTGGGCTACGAGCAAAACTCTTTCAACATAATCATATTAACTGCTGTTACTTCCAGCAATTTGCAAGGTCAGGCGTGAGTGCCCCATTGATGGATAAGGTTGGGAGCGTTGAGGGCCTGCAGAGCCTCAGAGGGGCTGCTGGAATGCCTGGAGCAGCCTGAGCTCGCACGAGGCCCGGCCTCCGAGTCGCCGGCAGAGCTGCCTCCATGGACGGGCCTGGCCGAGCTCGGCCTTCCTTGTTTTGCTCAACGTTTTATAGCCTGGTTCACATGTTGCTGGACTTGGGCCTGCTCGGGTTTCCTAGTGTTCATCTCAGTCCTGGTCTCCTGAGTTTGTCTGGCCAAGTCCTGTCTGCTGCTGCCCCCCTCCGTCCTTCTGGCTCAAGTACCTGCTCTGTGTCTGAGGTACCCTCTCACTTGCTTTCCAGGGTGGTTTCGGGGCCCCTCCGTGGTGCCTGTGAGGAGGGGTAGTACCGAGCAGCCCAAAGAAGAGCAGAAAGTGAAAACCAAGGAGTTTTGGTTGAGGCAGGAGTTGGTGAATGAATGCCTTTGATAGGGTGGTGTGAGGAAGCCCTCTGCATGGTTGGGCCTCGTAACCAGCTGTGCTGTGTCTGGACTTTGCTCTCTCCCGTTGGGTCTGAGCTGCTGCCTTGTGCATCTCTGCATCAGTGACTGCTTGGTAGATAGACACTGATGGTGGGAAATTTAACTGGAAGTTTGTTAATGCTCCAGTAGAGGATTCCAGCGCTGAGTCTGCTACAGTCTCCAAGTGCAAAGCTCAGGGTAGTGCCTGACCTGGCTTGCAGGGAAAACTGGGTGCCATGTGTTCCTATTCTGTGTTTCACCTTCTTAAGCTTTTGTAAGATGTGTGTAAAAATGCATCAAGTGGTACATGTGTACCACTGGGAAATGAACTTTTGTCTTTTAAATGAAACTGAGTGCAAATTTCCAGGTTGTCACAGAATTTTTCAGGCTCTTCAGCACGGGCAACACAGCAAAGTCAAAGATCCTAAAGTAAGGGTGTTGTATGTTAGAACTGAGCCCTGCTTTAAATCTGAAGAGAACAGGTGAAGTGATATTGCTGCAGAAAGAACCCGAACCCCTTGAACTTTCTGGAACAAAAAGCAGTGTCAGAGGCTGCGGTTACGTGCCTGTCTGCATTTGGTTTGAGGTGGAGGAAGGTGGTGCCCCAGATCCATGCGGGGTGTTTCCGAGCGGGTCGCGGAGGGCGCTGGGCACCGGTGGTGCCGCTGCCGGCCGGGCGCCCCGCGTTCGGGAGCGCTCTCGGGAGCACTGTGCTGTCTTGTTTTACTTCAATGCTGTTTCCCTGCAAGAGAAAGTCGACCTCCCTCTTGCTAGCGTGTGGCACGCACAAGGGCAGGTGGCTGAGGGCTCGCTAAGCATCCTCAATCCCTGCACTGGTGTGTCAGCAGCGGCTGCCCGCGGAGACATGGCTGCTGCGGCCAGGAACAACGGTGAGCTTTAATGTTAGGGAAGAAGAAGGCTTGTGTACGTCCTCACACCTCGTCAGTGAAGGAAGCATTCTAGCTGCGATAGTGTAGGAGAAATACTAGTTGGAAAGCCACGGGGACAATGTGTTTTGTTTAACCAGCAGGGTGTTTATTGAACTCATTCTGAGATTTGCTCTTTTATCTCTTTTCAGTTGATGCCGATGAGATTAAACGGCTAGGGAAGAGATTTAAAAAGCTGGATTTGGACAACTCTGGTTCTTTGAGTGTGGAAGAGTTCATGTCTTTACCTGAGTTGCAGCAGAACCCATTAGTACAGCGAGTAATAGATATATTTGACACTGATGGAAATGGAGAAGTGGACTTCAAAGGTAAGAAGCTGTGCTTTCTGTTAATTTTATCAGAATTCCTCCTGCCTAAAAACTTAAATGCAACTGAGAAAGGAATTGGGAGCATTGTCAATAAAAATAAGATATTCATTCCAAGGAAAATTAGGTGCTAGCAAAACTATTCCTTTTAGCAAGTTTCTCTCACATGTTAGGGCAACACTCTCTTGCATGAAATGCTTAAAAGAGCAAAATGTTCAGTAAATGGTCATATTGATGTATGAGCCTGATCCGTTAAGTACCTCTTGAGGGATCCACATGCAGACTTGTAATGGTGGTGCTCTCTGGAGCACCCTTGGGCTAAAAAGCCTATGGAAAGGACTAAGTTGTACTTGTGCAAATGTAATTGTGAGATGCCTGGCTTTTGGTGATGGAAAGCTTCTGCTGTCCTCTCCTTTGCAGGATTCTGTGCTTGGTTGTAACTTTTTTTTTCTTAATGGTTTAAGTACTTGCTTCAGACTAAAAGTGAACGTTTTGAGTAGGGTCAGAAATTTTGGAGGAATATATTTCAAATATTCTTTACTATTAAGGAAGTCCACTAAGACAAACACCTTAATTATTAGTATATTGAAACAATTTCTGGCCCTTAGAAGTGACAATTACTGTAATTTCAGAAAGGCTGAGGCTAACGTAGATACCTCTGTGGTCACATCTAGAAAATGTGGTTTCCATTTTCTATTGCCTCTTTCATAGAAGAAAATTTTCCAAGTTAACTTATATTGATAGTGTTTTATTTCAACAGTCAAACTAATAAATATATGTTGCGGTTACCAAAGTTTTTGAGCTTTTTAGTGTTTTTAAAAAGCCCCCTGTAAACCTGTGAATGGGGAGAAATGCAGCACAGTGGGAAAACTTCCAAGGCTTTTTCTGGGTAGTGGTTTCTGAAGCTCCATAAGTTTGTGCTGCGATTCACAAACCACTTGCCAAAATGATGCGGTGGGGAAGATGCTACATGAACTGTAGTATTGAGCTATAATTCATGTTATGAAGAGCTGTTTCCCTTGGGTGGGAACACGAAGCTGTTGGAACAAGTTAATGCAGTCAGTGGCAAGGACTTGTTATCTAACTACGTCTGGTTCACTTAAATTTTTGACCTCTGTCTCTCAGAGAAGCTTAGAGGAAAAGAAAAATTACTAGTATGAGGAAAGCTGCATAATTTTGATAGAAGACCTATAGACATATAATTATGGGGGAAAAATCAAGCTGTAGGCAGACATTTTGTTGCTAAAGTGTACAGGAATGGGCAACTTAATTTCACCAAGCTTGCTGAAGGCGCAGTGGCTGTTTCTGTGCTGTTCTGTGATGCTGCATCTTGTTTATTTTCCATTTGAAGGCTCAGCTTGCAGTTTTGCTCCACTGCTGCTTCTGTTCCTGAGAGCTCCAGAGAGCCCCACTGTGGGATGTCACCTGCACACGCTGCGTCTGCGTGTATAGCCCTTTGGCAGGAGTAATGTGGGGCAGGTGCATTGGTAGTGACCTCGTTGTTAAACAAAATGAACTTTCTTTTTGCCCTGCAAAAGGATATGATGATATCCTTTGGGGGCTTTGTTTCGGTACAACAGTTTTCAACTTCATACAATTACTGCCTTAGGCTGAGAAATTTATGCTGGGGTGAGCTAAAGTTTCCGCTGGAGTAGGTTTAGTCTAGATCTAGATGCATTTTCTTAAAAGAAATCTGATGAAACAAGTTGTGGGAATGAGTGCTACAAGGTAAGCCACGTATTAAAGAGTGCATGGTAATGAATCTTCCTGCAACGTCTGAAAAGATTTCTGAGTGTGATTTTCTTGTGCATATTAAGAAAAATGCTATTGCTTCAAATAAAAACCGAAACCTGTTCTGTGTTCTTCAGAGTTTATAGAAGGGGTCTCCCAGTTCAGTGTCAAAGGCGATAAGGAGCAGAAGTTGAGGTGTAAGTATTTTTTTTCCCTTTTAAAAACAACAACAACAAACTTGGGCTCTTCACAATTTAGTTTTGTTATTTAATGGTAAAGAGTATGGATTTATTGATTTCTGCTGACAAGGTGGTTTATTTTTGCTGGTGAAGTTTTTTTTTTTCAGTTCAGTGCTCTTAAGAACTAGTTATAAAATAATTCTAAAAACATCAGCTGAGATTATGATTTTAAGAGTTTTTATTGCATTGTTTTCTGTTTCTGTTTTTCCAAAATGAAACTAAAAATATAACTGGCACTTGTGACATGTTACGAGCAACCTTCAGCATTAAACACGGCGGTTTTTCTCGGTGGTGTTGAATGATGTTTGGCTGTGACGACATGACTCTGCATTACTCCATTACGGCCACGTTTGTTACTGAAAGGACTTTTTTTTGTGTGTGTGTTTCACTTCTGTAGTTGCTTTTCGCATTTATGATATGGACAAAGATGGCTATATCTCAAATGGGGAGCTCTTCCAGGTGCTGAAGATGATGGTTGGGAACAATCTCAAAGACACTCAGTTACAGCAAATTGTAGATAAAACCATAATTAATGCAGATAAAGATGGTGATGGAAGAATATCTTTTGAAGAATTCTGTGCTGTAAGTAGCTCTCTAAAGAAACGTGATAATTTGAAATGTCAGTGAAGAAATGGGCAAACGTTTGTACGGTGTGAGCTTGTACCGCGGGGTGCTCTGGCGGTGCGAGCCCCCGGCCCTGCTCCACGGCTGCTTGGGTGGAATTTTGACAGCAACAGGAACTTAGCACTTGTGTTTAGTTCATAACCAGAAAGCTACGTTAGCAGGAAGATTTGGGGATTTTTGAGTAACTGGGTGGTTGTAGGAAGCTGATTTTCCTTGTTTTTGACACGTTTAAGTACTTCTCAGTTGTGTTTAATGCCCTTGGATGCCTTATTGAATATACTGAGTGAAAACAGGCTAAAAGGGAATGGTGGGTAGTGACAGTGTGAAGTAGAGAAGAGCTTTAAAGCATCCGGACGGCGGGCAAGGCAAGTGCCCGGCACGGAGTTCCTTTGAGCGTCCGCAGAAGCAGAGGCCGAAGGGAGAGGTGCAGGAGGGCAACATGGAGCCAGCCGGGCCGATCCCCCGGCCTCCACAGCAGGCGCCTGCTCCCCATGGCCCTGCAGAGAGGCTGCTCCGTGCCGGGGGGCAAGAACGGCCGCGGAGCGGCCACTGCGGGGCTGCAGCTGGGAAGGGCCGCAGCGTGAGCGTCCGCCCTGCAGCAGCTCTAGCACCTCAGGCCCCACGTGGCTCGTTCTGATCCGTGTCATGCTCGGATAATCAGAGCTGACAGCAAGCTTGAAATCCCTTTTCTCTTTTCTCTCTCTTAGTCTCAGTCTCTCCCATACATTCTAACTTTTATTTTAAAATCACAATGCCCATTTG
>JAVCKT010035037.1:0-18811 GCA_032273925.1 Rhynchotus rufescens
TATTTTTTTTTTTTTTTTTTTTTTTTTTTTTTGCTGCTATATTTATGTTGCAGTGTCAGTGAGAGGGAAGTCTGAGGTCTCCTCATGTCTCTCCATTTTCAGTGGCTCAGGCAGCTCTAAGTGTGAATTTTTAGCCCAGTGCAGCTTCTACTTCTCTTGACAGAAATCAAAGAATGAGAGTGTATCCTGTCTAGACTGCTCATATGACTAGTGACAAGCTGATGCTAAAGTTAATTAAAATGATTCTTCGAGAAGGCCTTTAAGGGAACATAGAGCCGTTGGAAAGCTCTGTGGGGAGTTATGGATGGAAATTGCTGCTCTGTGTTTTCTCTCGGGGATACACAGAGGGCTAGTTACCTTAACCGTTTCTGACATTTCTTCCATCTGACCATGAGGTTCCTGCAATGGGAAGATTAAATTGCTCCTGCAAGAATAAGATGTGACACAGGTGAAGACCCAAAGATAGAGATATAGAGAGGTGTAAGGAACACATGAAATCTCATGCTAAAGCCTGGACTTTCTGCTAAGACCCAGCTGGGCAATGCATTCAAGAGGGCAGAAGTTCTCTCCATTGTCTCAAAGGGTGAGTTCTGCTTCACAGCCTCTCTTCGCCCAAAGGCCTGATTCTTTTTCTTTATTTTTTCCCCTTCACCTTTCTCCTGAGCTAACCTTTCTATTTTTCATCATTCTCATCCAGTTTCCTCATCTGCTGCCCGGCAATCTCATTTTTTCTTATCCTTTGTTCCACTTTCTAAACTTTTTTTTTCTAAATGAATGCAATTCCTGTCACCATCAAAATCCTCCTTCCTGACTTCCTCTCCTCCAATCTCTTCCTAACTTCTCCCTTGCACCAGCTCCCACTCCCACTTTTTCCTATCCAGAACTTCAACTCTAAGAGTACCCTTCGCCCTTTGCCATCCCTTCCCCTCCAGTGGGTTCAACTCCTCCCTCTTCTCAGTTTGATTTTCCTCCTTTCTCTGTGCCAACTCCTGACAGAGAAGGAGTCACTGATTATATGTCTTCATTGTAATTAAACTGGGCCAGAGCCCATGCACTGGCACTGAGAGCAAGCGACGTAGCCTGGCTCACATCCACACAGCTAAACTCTCTTCCTCCCCTAACAGGATGGCTTTATCCTTTCTGCCTGTTGGGAACAGCCCTTGGCAAGTGCTACTCTCTGAACCTCGCCCAGACATAGTTTTCGAGATTACTCCCCAGGACGGGCCAAAACTGTGCCAGGCAGCATGCTAATAATTAAACACTGTGCCCTGTGTTACAGGCCTTGGTGTTGCTCAGTTTGCTAGGAAAGAGGCAGCTGAGAGACAAAGTCCTCGTTTTTAGTCCAGTTACAGGCTCACACTGCAGCTACAGGGACCAGGTAAAACTGCCTCAAACCTAGTGTGGCCCATGCAAGGATGGTAGACTCAGAAATCTTAGAGTGAGTCTCTGAATCTTGCAAACTTAACCTTGGCTAAATATGTGTGCGCTCTCTCTCTCTCTCTCTCTCGCTCTCTCTTTCTCTCTTTTTAATCTAGCAAGGGTGTGGAAAGCATGTCTTTGATTAAACTCCTGCCCTCTAACTCCCATCCCCAAACAAAAGCTTCCAAACAAGGATTTCCTCAGGATTTTTAAATACGAGTAGAAAAACCTTTTCCAATACTTCTTCCCTGCTAGGCCAAGATCCCAAAGTTTAACAGAAAGTGAGCACCCACATGTTAATGTTTAGTTAATGGTTAAAAGTTAGTTAATGTTTAATAAAGCATGCAACAGCTGAAAGCAACATTTTATTGTAGACAGTAAGTGATAGCACCTCTTTCTGACATGCATAGGTCTGGATGTGCATGCAGATTTGGAGGGGCTAGTGCTGGCCTAACTCCATTGACAAACCAGATTTACCTGAGACCAGACTGATCCTGTATCCAAAGAAAAATCCTAATGTTTCAAGCTTGGTTTGAGAATGATGTTTTGAGTCAGATAGAGGTGAAAAGGGAAAGCTGGTGCTGGAGTGCTGGCTGTGTGGCAAAGCATTGACCACTTGGGCCTGGTGGTGGACCCAGAGGTGAAGGCATATATATATATATATATATATACACACACATATATATATATATATATATAGTAGGAGGCAAATCCTCCATCATCAGTGACTCTGAGATACACCCCTCATTTATTTATGTCCTGAAAGGATTTGTGATACGCATCCAGGTGTGCAATATGCCTGGTGCCAGTATGTATGCCTCTATTAATTGTCAAAATCTAACACTGTTACATGTGGAAATGATTAAAGTAGTAAGGTAGGCTATTGCTTTTTCTATCACTTTGCGAGTATTATATACAAGCCGTAGTAAAAACAATAAATAATAAAGGCATTAGTTAAATGTTATGTCTGTACTAACCATGCTTATTTGCTGAAGGTTTTGTTTGTCTTTTAAGTCTGAAGCTACAGGCAAAAATGTCCATAATTCGCCAGCTTACTTTCTTTTCAAATGTATAAATAAGCATTTTTGCAGTTCTGATCTTTGATTCTGTGCACTAACAGTGGAGAGTCCTGAAAACAGCTTTTCAGTCAGTGTTACCTGGAGTTTTTTTGAACAAAGATTTCAAATCTGTTAATATGTTTTGCAGCACTCATTACCTCGTACTTCATATAATCACTTCTTGTGAGTGGTGTGTGAGCAGAAATGACTGAAATATGTGGATGACCAAAGTCTTCCTCGTGCTATTTTGCCTCTGACTTCTCTTGCTTTCTTCTCCCAGGCTGCTGCTCTGGGAGTTTACCCCTTCCAAGTCCTTCCTAGTGCAATGATTGCTCTGTGTGCAGAAGGTTCCTCAGCTCCTGACTGGTTGTGTGGTCCAAGGCGAAGCAGATGTCTTCTGCAATATGCCCTTGTTATGCCAGGCTGCACTCCTTAGCCTGGAGTAGAGCGTATCCTCCCTTGTACTGCCTTGTGCAAGGTTGCTTGCTCTTACAGTCTCCTTTTTTTCCACCCCCCAGTCAAAAACCTATTGTCTTTGTGTCAAACCAAAACAGATGTTCAAATTCTGATGGGCTTATCTTATGTTAGAGGCATAACTTAATATTGCCCTTGCACACTGGATGAGAACTGACAGGACTGTCTCGCTGGGGAGATCGGCAGCAGAAGACCATTAATGTTCAGATAACGAAAGCGTTATCTCTTGGTGTTGCTCAAGTCAAACTGGCAGATTTCCCCTTGACTCCAGCAGAGACGGGAATTGAGCTGAGATGCTTGCCTTTTTATGGTCAGGCATTCCTTTTCAGCTCGGAGATAAAGATTTTTGGAGGAGTGGCTGTCAAGACAGAAAATGGCTCTGAAACCAGCAGCTGTGTTGTCAGATTTGAGTGCAGTGGGACCTATGCATAAAAGCTTGACCAGAGAAGAGGAAGAGGTTTCGGAGCTAGGATCTTACCTGGAGACAAATAGGGCAGAGCAGCCAAAGGGGGAGCCAAGCCACCTGAAGACAGATAAGCAGTGGACCAAAGGGCTCAACAGATTGTGAAGAACACCCAAATCTGAGACCACAGAGGTCTTCCTGATATGGCACTTGGATGACTTGGCAGGCTCACAGAATGGTTATTAAAACACTGTCAGCATTTCTGAAAGAGAGAAGTCAGAAGCTGAAATCGTGTCTCTAATTAAAGACAGATTCAATTTGGCATCTGAAATTTCTTCAAATAAATGGTGTGTCTGCTGTTGGTTTGCTGCCCTTCAGGCTTTCTCAAAGTCCCCTGTGTGAATGTAAGCTATTTGCTTGTGAGAGACTGTATTTTCTCTAACTTTTGAACTGCTCCAGCTTTTGCAACCTCACACTATTTTGGCAGCATCCCTCCCAATTTCTTTTTCCTCCTGCCCTGTGTGGGTGGAAACTCTGTGGGAAGGATAGGAAGGTAAATAGAGCTGAGCAGAAAAGGTTCGGGATGGCTTTTCACTGGGGAAATTGAGATCTTGTGTTTAAAGCCAAGTGTCCTCAGTTGGACCTGGTTTCAGCTCACTCTCCTCTCTCTACCACACTTGGGAAGGATTTAAGTCTTTCCAATACAAGCACGGGGTGATAGTTGAAGGAGCTTTTGGCTTCCATAGATTTTGGCTGAGATCTGACCTTTCCACAGGAAAAGTGTCCTGGTAGCCTGATTTCTGCACCTACCTTTTGATTGGGGTTTAGAAACATTTTCATGACAGAGCAATTCCATCATTATTGGCGATCTCGCTGTCTGGTGAAAGCATTTGGCCACAGGGACGACAAAAGGTGTTGTGAGAGGTGTCACTGTTCTCCGTCTTTCTTTTCTTCCCAATTCCTCCCATCTAGGCAATACTCCCAGTGCTAGCTTGAGCTTTCCCCTGGTGGTGGCACGTGGCCTCTAGAATGGCAAGCTCTGAGGGGCACACATCCGAAGGGCAGCACTGGGTGGTGGAACAGGCTTGATTCCCAGAGGTAATGTGCCCGTGCTCCCACAGTGTTTAACAACAGCTTCTTAGCCCCAGCCATCTCCTGAACTGTCATTTGGGGGTTTCCAGGCATGGAGAAGGGATGGCTGTACACGAGTGACTTTGGTACCTGAGCTTTCCAAAGGACAGGCATGATGCACCCAGGCATCACGTTTGACCCTTGGCAACTTAATCCTGGCAGCTTGACATTGTTTTTTTTTTGTTGAAACACACATCTGAGGACAGCTGTTCTGGCAACAAGTAGTACTAAGCATTTAACAGCCAAGAATTTGCACTTGCTTCTTTTCTAATCAAAATGTCTTGTGATTCTTATCGTTCCAAGGTACTCTTGAGTCTTCACTGTATAGCCAGAATGCTTTGGATGATAGATGACAGGAGAATAATGTCAATTTAGGAGAGTAGCTTTGATATCTTCCTTAAAATTCACTTATGGTAAAAATATCTTTTTTTTTTTCTTCAGTAAAATATGTGCTGACTTGTCTTCTTTTCAAGTGGAATTTCATTTAGGATTTTTGATTTTCTGTGACCTAATTTAAAATGATCTTAAAACATGATTAAAAAGTAGTGGATTCTAGATTTCATTCTGTGCAGTGTCCTTGTCTTTGGGACAAAAGGATATATATTACTTTCAATGTCATCAGTAGAACAAAATAGCTAACCAGGCAGAGATGGGATGTTTCAAGTATTATACAATATTTATAAGATACAAGTGGATGTTTTTATTGCCATGGATATGTTTTTAAAAACTCAGTTTATCCAACATAACACATCAGCATTCGTTGAACTGTCTCAGGGACTGAATTATGCATATTATAATATGATGTCATCCTTGTGATCTGTTTTCTTTTTTTTGTGTATGTGTGTGTAGTTCTCAGAGAAACAACATATGTCATGTAGAATCTGAGGATGTTACTGGATATAGCAAGCTCAGAAGAAGAATCAGCTTCTCACAAAGCTCAACACATTACTGTTATCACAGGTAACATTCCTCATTTTGCAGAGTATTTAGAAGACCTGCTTTGTAAAAGAAACTCATAACTATTGCTATTTATTCTTGTATTATAATCTCTGTTCCACACCGATGATCATGCTTTATTTATCTGTCAAATTTTGCATTATTAATGGAGAATAAAATTAAAGTTTAATTCAGAAGAGCAAACTCTCTACTCTTAGCACAGCATTACAGTGTCCCTCTAATTGTCTAATTCACCTTTGCCCTTTGCATAGTATGTGGTTTCTTTTAGTGTTTGAATTTTTTTGTTGCCTCTATTTTTGTTTGTTTGTCTGAATGGACAAAGTCACCTCAAAAGGGATTTGGTGTCATCTTTCCAGGCTGTGCAAGAGCATGACTGCCTTTTGAAGTCAGCACCTGACAGGGATGGAGTTCCCCGGGTGAAAGGCATGTAATGAAACTATACTGCAAAGAAAAACTCCTCTGAGAGTGGAATGTAGGGCAATTTTGTCAATATAAAGCGGGAATTCTCCAAGGAGAGCCTGTGAATTAATTATAGTGAAGCTTTGGGCTTTGCCTTCAGTTTCAGGGTCTTCTTGATCATCGTTTCTTCGCCTTCCCTCCCTTGCTCTGTCAGACTGCACCTGTGGTATTCCTCATCCTGAAGCGCCCTCAGCTTTCACCTCTTTGGAGTCTCTTTGTGTGGGGTGTGTGAGGTGGTGGCCTAGATTTTGTGGGGTAACCGTGTCACTAGCAGCACTTATGACTAGAGTCACTATCAACTCCAGCTGGCAGTTTTCCTCCCTTTCCTTGTCCTCTCCTGTTGACTTGCCACTTACCTAAATGCTCCATGTCTTGGTGACTCCCGTTCTCCATGGCCTTGGGAACAGAGCTGTGGGATTCTAATGCAGAGAGGCTTGATGGCTCTACCTGACCTGGGAGGAGCTGGCTCGTTTTGAGGTTTACACTGAATTAGCTTTCTTGCTCCCCCATCACTTGACCTTCCTTTAGAAGGAACACCCCTGGATCTGAGGCAGGGAGCTGTGGCAGAGAACCTTGGAAATGTCAGCCTAAAAACAGACTGGATTTTCAGAGTAAGAGCAGGAAAAACAAAACAAAACAAAACAAAAAAAAAAAAAAAGGGGGGGGGGACAGAAGTTTAAGTTAGGAATGTTAGGAATCAGAATCCAGTGCTTTGGGAGTTTCAGATTTGTAAAATTGGGGCATTTAGCCAGATGCCAAGGACTGACATTCAAAAAAGGCTGGTGACTTCAGCTGTTTCAATACTGCAGTGACTGAAAATGCAGTAAAGGGAATAAGAGAGATTATATAGCAGTGGATGAAAATTAAACAGCTTTAACATGTCTTGAGGCACCTGACATGGGAACAGCCCAAACTTCTGATTACCTGAAAATTTGGATCCACAAGTGGCTGAGTTTTCCTTTTAGAAAAAAAGATCTTAAATATGGAATGATTCAACTGTATTTATCTTAAAAAATGAGAACATTTCCATCTGCTTTTATTTTGCATCCTGGGAAACTTCAAGGACTTCCTCGGTATTTATTTTTATAAACGAATGTATAAAATACCTACATACAACTATGTAAATATATAATATTAAACAATGGAGCTGTATGTGTGTGTATACATGTACATGCACATGTTTTGATGGGTCTGAAACTACTCGTGTATGTGCTAAAAAGCCCTACATTTCAGTCCTGAGCACAGGCTCAGACCTTCAAAAGGACCATTCTGCCAAGAAATCCTATTTTTGAACAAACACGTCAGGGAAATTCACAGATTAGAAGGAGAGGAGAGCTCCCCTCCTGCTGGATTCACAGTGGCTAAACACATCTCTGGCTCTGCTGGGAATGTAGCTATTGTCCTACTAACCTGACTGGGAATTGCAGAAATTGCTTGGTGTGCATTTGGATCAGTCCGCAGCACTTTTCCTATTCCAATTACCATATCACTTGCTGGCACACGTATTTTCTTTGGCAGAAACCATCCGTGTCTTGGTGCCTGTAAAAGAAAGCTGGTTAAACACTGGAACTTCTGCACACGCTACATCTTGTGCACAGGATGAACCAAGGCAAATCCTAAATCATCTAGTTGCATTTGGAGTAGTGACAACTCTTCGACATGTGGAAAGGGGCCAGCTACCAGACCAGCTCAGTTTTCCCCGTTTAATCTCTTAAGCATATTTTCAGGCTTAACTGCTTGAGTGGCAGAACCCCCCATCAGCAATTTAAAAACGCAATTATTTTGAAGCCGTTCAGAAAATATTTCTATCTGCAAGATTCTGCCCAGCTACTGCATATTAGAAGTGGTATGAATCATTCTGGAATAGTAATCGATAAGATTTATGACCTTAAAAACATTAATAAGAGCATTATGTAAGGCATGTGCAGTTACTTTCTGGCCAGGGGGACACAGTATTTTAATGAAAGAGTGTTAATTATCACAAAGATGGTGGAAAAATCTTTAGTGGAAAAGAAAAGTTCTCTATATAATCAGTTATGCATTATGCCCTTCATTTAGCACAAAAAAATATTACTGGATGAATTATAACTCTGTTCGAATCCCCATTGGAAAGGTCACACACTCTTTTTCGTGTCACTGTGCTCTTTTGAGCCACCATAGCTCATAGGGGTATGAGTGGCAGTTCTGTTTAATCTTTCTTCTACTACCAGCTTATTTTTCATAAGAACAAACTTGTGTCTGTAGTTATTGAGTGACATTTAGGGAAAAAAACACCTGTATTTTGTTGTGTATGTGGTGAGACTTCAAACAGCCTCCGCTAGTTATCATGGCATCAGAGATCAGAAGGACCCCCTGTGCCTGCTTTCCTCCTCCTTAAGCTTGTCCTGTCTTCAGAAGTGTTTACCTGATCGACACATGCACTTTCTGATGTGTGTTGTCAAGTTTTGGATGTTCCTTGGGCCCTTCTTTCTAGGTCAAAGCTCCTGAATCCCCCTACACCAGATCAGGGTCTTGCTGAAGCCAGGGTGGGTGACCAGCAATGTTAATGTGTGCCCATGAGTTCATGGTTGGAGAGCAGAGTTAATGGTGGGTTTCAGACTTTTGCTTCATCACGATCTTTACTAGGAACAGAATCTGAACCTTCCTGTTTTACCATTATCAGTCATTTGTGAATTCTTTATAATTTTTTAAATGACTTTTGCAGAGAGCAGTCAGATGCTATTGAAGTTTTACTGAATTAAATTGGAGAAACCAGTTTTGCTCTTAGTATTTTATTTCAGTGTGTAACTTGATTTTTAAGAAGCACTTTGTATTGCCTGGCCATTTGCATTTGCTTTATAAGCATAACATAAAGGTTTCCCTGGAGTCATGGAAAAATTACCTTCTATGTCCCCTATCTAATTAACACCATGTATGTTGCCTAACTCCTTATAATTCACTCTCGTGCACAGTGTATAGGACATGATTGGAAAAATAATTTGAAGCAATGAGAAAAAAATACCTTTTGTCATATATATAATATAGCTAAAAACATTTCCAGTCAAATTAGATTAAAAAAAAAGACAGCAGCACTAAGATATCTAATGCTGAAAAGGGACACCAAAGGCTTAATTAAAAAGTGTGCTTATGTTTTTATAGGGGACTGCATCTAAAGGCTACGAGTGAAACTCTTCCTATTGAGCAGCTCCATGACCTATGTGTGTTTGGGGCTGTAGCTGCCGAGTCCCCTGGCGAGAGCCCTGAGCCTGTGTTCGATGGGTCACAGATGAGCTGCTAAGCCCCTCGTGCATCCTCGTGGCTTGCACCGTTCCAGGAGGGAAAGCAGCCAGTGCACAGTTAATTGCAGGACTGGGGTCTATCGTGAGGACATAGCCAGATGAGCCTCTGCAATTCAGTAAATCCAAGCATTGCCTCACAGCTGAGGGGATTGTAAGTCTTTAAACCATTCTAACTAGATTGTAAGCGCTGTCTGACCAGGCTGGGGGATTTTTTTCATTCCTTGTTTTTTTTTTCTTTTTTTTTTTCTGCCCTCCTCCCCGTGTCCCCGTGGAGCCTGCAGGGCTAATATGATTTAGCAAGAGAGCATGTGTCAGTGGACTCAACTCTTACTCGTGCATCAGCCGTGGAACAAAATTCCAAATGAAAAGGTTAACCCCTTACCCTCTGCAGCTTCATTGAAGTTAATCAGATCATGTGTCTGTAAGCCAGGGCACTGCTCAAGGCAAGAGGCTTAATTTTGCACCCTGCATAAATTATACAGTGAGGCAGAGAGCTGAGGCACGGGCAAATAAATGATGTCCAGAAATGTCTGGTATCAGCCAAAAGTAGCCTTAGCTCATGCTGCAGAGTTGCTGGCCTTTCTGCAACTTGTCACGGCAGAGCTCTGCCCTTCCCTTCCACCCAATGCTCCCTTCTGGTGAGAGAGACATCCCTCCTTCACCCTCCTCCTGGAGCAGAAGGGTCAGCTCCCACGGGAACCCTGAGCATCCTGCCATCAGCTTCTGCCCAGTGGTGTATGTCCTCAGGAGAGCTTGTCACTGCTGGTCATCGCTGGGTGTTTTAAGGTCAAGTTGTGCTTCCTTACCAATGGAGAAGTGAAAACATAAATACATGACAGAGAGAGTGATCTTTTCTGTACCTGCACTTTAAAAACAAACATTCCCTTTTTATGCGTCTGAGAAGAAGCGGTGTCATTTCTCGAAGGAGAAGGAAAAGAGGGCTGAGAAGAAAGGCAAGTGAGAAAACAAATGCTTTTGTTTTTTAAAAAATAAACAAAATAACTATAGGTATTTTGACCCCCAAAATGAAAACTTCCATCCTTTTCAGAAACCACTGATTTTCCACTGGAAAGATGTAAGAAAAGAAGCAAATGGAAGTTTCTTACTCATTGTTTCAGAGAAAATAAGCAAATGTTATATAAAAATTCTTCCCTGTATTGTTTGGTGCAACTTCGCACCCTGCTGACTTCAGGTCATCACATTTGCACCAACCCCTGATTTGGCCCTGACCAGGGTAGCGAAAGTCTGTGCACAATGAGGTGGCTGAAATTACTCCTTATTAACATGCATGGGACCAGAGACTGGCCTGCAGGCCTCGAAAATCAAATCTGTGAAGAAACACTAAATCTGCAAGATTTATAATTTCAGTTGGAGAAGTGGACTTCAAAGGGGCCTGAGAGAGGCCTTTAAAATAGGGAAGGGAAGAAGAGACAGTATTTAATGAATTGGTTAGAGTTTCAAAAATCAGGTGTAAAGAGTAAACTGGTGGCATAGTCATGATGGTCTGAAGGACAGAGCTCAGGCATTTGGGAGGAAGCAATATGTTCCAAAAAGACTTACTTGGCTTCAACAAAACGCAGCTAAAATAAGGATATCTGGTTAAACATAGCATGCTAATATTAGTAAGGTCATTCGCCCCTAGTGTAAAATACAGGCATCTTCTCTACAGTCCTAGATATTTTGTATGTACAGTGTCAGATGAACTTTTACTTAACATCATGCTTAAAATAGCAGTCCCTTCCCTCCTAGGATTTTTCAATTTCTTCCTTCAGAGGGAATGAAATTGTTCCTGAATCTCCATTTTTCATTCCATTTCTTCTCTGTCTTATCCAAAAAGCCCTGTCTCCCTTTTTCATTTTATATTTTCGGATACGTGGGATTTAATAGGTCCCTGCTCCCTTTCTGACTCTGACCCTTGTATTTCCTCCATGAGGTGTCTGCCTTTGGTGGGTTCGTCACAGTGTGATTCACTTGCAAGGCACTGGAAGAGTCTCTGCTGGATCAGAAATGCTGCAGATACTGGACACTCTGAAGAAGTAAAGTGAGTAGTATCAGATGTTTTTTTTAATTAGGAAATGCATATCTCGTATGCCAAAATGGAGTGGAGAGTGAAACGGATTCACCGGGCACTGAAACACAGGCATTGCTTGTTGAAGTACGCTCATTTTTTACTAGAAAAAAATTTAAAAAAAAGATCAATCTCAAACAGAATTCCTTCCTGCATTAGCCAAATTGCCTATTGCACCGGGTGCATCTCTTGTCAAATCAAATCTTTCCTGTGCTAAACTGCAAATGTCAGTTCTTGAATCAAATATATTAACTATTAAGCTTGTCACCCGGGAAATCACATCAATATTGTATTCCAAATATATAGAAGTTGTTTACCAATCTCTGAGCTAATAAATAAGATACAGAAAATGCTACAATTTGGGATTGTGTGAAATGCACCAAACACCTTTGAAACTGAATTGAGATCCACTTTTTTTTTGGTCTCTGTAAGTGGAGTTTTATTATATGCAGAGAAGCTTTTCCTACCACCTTCTCTTGTAGGGACAGTAGTAAGTTATCCTGTACTGTGATGCTAAGACTTTTTAAATGAGCTTTCATGAACAGAATTCACTCAGAATTGAAATTTTGAATTGAAAACATGTATTATTATGAAATGCAACAAAAACTATACTTCAGTATTTCCCACAGTGTGGGACCAGGATGTAAATGACGATGGACCAGCCAGTGTGAATCAAAACAAATTTAGATTTTCATTTTGGCAGACTCTTTTTAAGTATAGGCTGTGACTGTATTATATCTGAGCTGAAAGCATCCTGGTTTTCCCAGTCTTTAATTTTCCTAATCTGTCCTGGTTTCCTCATATTCTAGCTCAGGTATGTTTTGTGGCTGCATGACTGGATTTTCCTTTCATGGAAACAAGCATCTGAATAAGATGGTTGATGTGTACTCAATTCTCTTCAGGACAGATTGAGGAATCGGGATTTTGCACAGACATCCCTGAAGAGAAGTATTACCACATCACTTGCCCTATAAATAGCTTAAATTCCTTGGATTGCTGTCAGCTGTCAGCTGAGGAGCTTCGGAGATAGTTCAGGGATTTCCAGACTCCCTATGCCTTGCAGCCTGGTAAACTAGAGAAGAGACTGAGAAAGCCTGGAAGGTAAATTGCCAAGCTGGAAAACTGGGGAGAATGCTGAAATACTGGAAACATTTTAGGCCTGATTCCTCCCTGACTTTGTATACTCTACAGCATGATGACACGATGCCCTATGACAACAAGTTCACACTGGTTTTGATCTCCCTTTTCAAGGTCATGGGCAGCTGACCAGGAGAGTGGTGTCTTAGGACTTCTCATTTTAATATATATTACCTTGAAAGATTCCCTGAAGAGTTTAGAAAATAATCTAATTCATTTTTAATGTATTGAGGGATTTTGACAATAGTTCATCTCCTGCAGGGCTGTGAGAAGTACGAGCAGCCCTATGGAGCTGGTATATTCAGAGGCAGGGGAAGCAGAGGGAGGTCTCTAAGGCTCTGTTACCATTTCTGCCCTGCACATCTGTAAAGCTGCTCCTGTGTATGTGATGTCGCTTTGGCCTGTTTCACAGAGCAGTCAGACTGGCTAACCTTAAATCCTGTGAATATTGTAAAAGTAATAAGTGAGGCAATGAGCAGATCTATTTGCCTGGTTTCTGGCACCCTAAGTTTCGGTGGGGTAGTTCTGATTTCTGAAGAAAATTTTTTTTTGTTGTTGTTGTTGTTTTGAAGGGCTTCTGTTCTGTTGTTCCATGAATGAGTTGCAAAATGGGTCGCAAAATGAATGCCTAATTTCGGGGAGTTCAGGATTCTGGATATCAGGATTTTGGTATACTGGAGAGACAGTTGCAAATATTTGGCACCTTTCTAATGCAGATCCACGGACAGCTGCTCAGCTGTGCACAGTCAGCAAGAGCCATTGCTGCAGTCGGGAGCTGGGCTCAAACGTACAGTTGGGCAGGGGCTCAGTTGGAGTGGGGTTTAATTCCTTGAGCTGACATGGCTTTCCTGTGTAATTCTTGGCAGGTCACCAGATCTCCCTGGGCCTCATTCCCTGTCTGCAAAATCACACCTCTGTGACCCACGGCCTCTCGGGAGAGCTGGGGAGAGGCCATCCATTACTCTGTGTTTATAAATTGGGGTCTTTCCTCTTGGACAAGGCCCCCAGACAATCTCATAACACCAATCGCGAGATAAAGCAGGCAGATTATCTTAAATAGTCTGGCAGATGTTGGAAAGGCTCCAGCCACGGAGCGGTTGGGAGGTATAATGCAAGCTGCTTATTCAACGCTGAAAAGGCTCACTGTCCTTTTGTAGCTCACCCCTTGTGAACAATCCGTGATTTATTTATTGAGGAACAGTTTCTGAGTCACCTTCTTCTCCACATTGTGAAAACACTGAGAAAGTGAGTCATTTGGAGGAACACAGCCCAAAGCGCTCAGTTCTCACCCTATTTCCTGGAACAGGAGGGGAAGGGAGAGCCCAGCAGGTGGGCTTGGAAGAGAGTGGGAGCTTTCTTCTCTCCAAGACTTTTTGTCTGACCTTGGGAAAGTCTCATAGTCCCTTTAGGGTCTAGTCCATAAACTGGGGCTTATGGCCCAGCCTTGCCCAGAGGGGTGTTTTTTACAGGAAAAGGCCGTTACGGATGTGAGACTGTCAGCTTGTCTGATAACAGGAGCCTTTCGGGAGCCTTGGTCAGGGAGAGCATGAGAAGTGCAGATGCAGTAACTGACTCCAGATATGTAAGAAGTGGCTGCAATGATAGATGGAGTAATTGGCTCTCCGTGTCTGCAGTGGCTAGGAAATAAAACTGTGTACTAGAGTTATAGCAAGGGAGGACATAGGTTAAGAGCTAGGAAAAACCTGCTGGAAGTGTAAAATGCAGGAACTGATTCTCTAAGGGATGGGTGGACTCTCCAGCCCTGGGATTTTGACTCTGGTGACATCTGTTTGGGATAGTTCAGGTGGAGCTGCTTCAGGCTGCTTTTTATTCTGGCTGTATGCAGAAAAGAGTTGACAGCGTTCCCTGGCAGCATAGGCTGGCCTCTAGCAGGTCCATCCACCTGTGATGATCTCAGCAGGTCGAAATGCAAAGAAGAAAAATATTGAATTTGACAATTTTTTTGATTTGTTCAGTTCTGTCCTACTGTTCTTTCATATCTTTCCTTCTACCAGTGTCACAGACAAGAAAGCCTCATACTCTCACCCATGTCTGTAAAATCTGTTTCTGCCTCCATCCATTTATCAAAAGCCTCCTTTGATACTGATATTTTTCCTTGCTACCTTCTGGTCCATCTCCAGTTGTAGGGCTGCCTCCACCCTTCAGGTATCACATAGCTGTTGTTGGCTGCCCACATTTGCTAATGAAGGCGCTTGATAATGCTTGGCCTTTCCTCTCCTCTTGTAGCTGTTGGGATGTTCATTGAAGTATTCAGGCTTTGGAAGAGGCACTAGCAAAGGCTCATTCCTGGAGTCTTTCTGAAGCTTTTCTCTAGGAGATGGGAGCTGTCTGCTAATGAATGTACAGAGAACATAGACCAGAGATGGAAGTTCACCTTTGTGGCTTTCTTAGAATATTTACTTTCTCTGGTGCACAGTCAACCATCACAGTAGAGGAAGAGGCTTGTAGAAGGCTGTGTGATAGATCCTGCATGGTCAACAATATCTTTTAAGAGGGCAAATGAAACTCAAGGATATATAAAGAATGGAGTAGAAAGCAGCCCTTAGGATCCAACCTTGAGAGGGGTTTACTGTTTCACAAATTTCAGTGGTACTGACATTTCTACTTCAGCAAGGGCATGAAGGAAGGTGTCTTTCAGGAAGATAGGAGAAGAGCATCTCTTTTTCAGTCTAAGTAAAATGGTATCAGGGATGTTCACTGCTCTCTGTCACTGCATCAGCCGCATATGGAGTTGGTGGGTTGAAGAGCTCTTGGATGACTACATGGACAAAATGGTATTAAGCTGGCCTATAGTCAGACTTAGTCTTGCTATTAGCAGGTCGTGGTTTCCAGCTGTCATAGCTGAAAAAAATGTGAGGGGTGAAGGCTGCAAACTCGTTTTAAGATGGCGCTTGATAGATTTTGAATAACCTCTTAGTAGTCCTACATTTCTGAAAAGGTACAGGAGGAAAAGAATGATAGAGTGGCTAAGAGAAATGCTGAGACGCAGCAAGCTGTCTTTGAGAAAAGACTTAAGCTTGGTAGAAGTGTGAGAAGAGAGAAATGGGAGGCAGCCTTCTAAAAGTAAAAATTAAAAAATCCAGCACAAAAAAAAAATTCTCCTCCTCTTTATCAAATGGCACAGAAAGTGCAAATTGGGTTTGCTGCTTCCACTTCTCCACAGGCAAGAACATCCTGTTCCTCTAGCACTGAAAGGCGCTGCATGGCCAACGTCTCTGCTCGGACCCTCGGTGAGGATGCAGCGCACAAGTAACCCGTGGGAAATTGCAGCCATTAGGCACCACCGAGTCAGAGAGTCTGGCAGGAAGGGTTAGACGTCGATAGGGCCAGTGAGAGCATCTGTGGTTATATATGAACGGATAAAAATAAGCGTTATAAACTCGCATGCTTCCAGGCACAGACAGCCTCAAACTCCTCAGGGCTAAGAAACTTCCCTTATAAATAGGTTATTCCATTACTCTCTGTGGCATTAGCTACTGTCAGACACAGGATACTGGACTAGATGGGCCCCTGGCAATTCCTCTGGAGAAACTGGATTTCCAAAATAAAGACCCTAAAAAATCCCTGTAACAAAGAAGAAATTATTGAGTTGTTTATTAAATAAATTAATTTGAATAGGGAGAACAGCAGCTCCTTTGTTTCGCCCTCAGTTTGAACAGCGGGTCTCGGAAGGGAAAATGAAACCACTGCTCCGAGTAGCGGAATAGCATCCTCAGCACTTGCTTCATCCAGAATAAAAGGCCTATATTTAGAGGATTCCAAGTATTAGAGATATACAAAGCTGGCAACTGTTTTGGGCAAATTTCCAGACCCGTCTGATTTTCCACAGAAGTTAGACATTTCAGTAACATAAGAAGTAGCAAGAGAGTCTAAAATAGTGTTTTACTATCTTTACAACCCAGCATGTCTCGTTTAATGCAGTTTTGAGAGGAAATGTTTGATCAAGTTTGGTGCAATTAATACTGTCCTGTATCTGATTTTAGAATGAGCATGTTATCATGCATATACTCAAGGATATGTGGACACATACATGTTCTGAATGTATATATGTTTGGGTACATATAAAGGGTGATTTCCAGGCTTTTCTGTTGTGTTATTGGTTGCTTAATTGTGCATTCACTCTTTGCCTCTTGACATCTGCGTGTCTGTCTGTCTGTCCATCTACCAAGGAACTTGAGGGGTGTATTAGAGTAGAATTTAGGTTTTAAATTTGGACGCAATTTAGTGCCTTTGATTTAATAGCTCTGACAATTCCATTTTAAAGGAGAAATAGAGATGCATGAGGCAATATGATAAAGATGGCAAATGCAATGCCATAGTGAATCACTGTAACAGTCACAAAGTCAATAGTTTGCAGATACCTCAGGCTGGTCTGACAACCATGCTACTACAAATTACATCTTGCTTTAAAAGAGGTGTTTTTTATAACTACCTTCCAGAGTGGAAATAACAGCAATTGCTGTGGTGAGCATTCTGTTTCCTATTGTAATCCTCCTGTCTTCCCTCCTTTTTTGATTGATTGCACGTTTTGCATGGGCTCTTTGAAGTGGGTAATTCCTATATTTGTTCTTTATCCAAAAGTCAGTCCTTTCACATGAAAATTACAGGTGAAGTTTTTGAGTTCTGCATTAGCCTGCTGTGGTCCAAAGGCACTTGTCCTTCCTCTTCAGTTCTCTTTACTGGTACGTTTGTTATGAAGTGATCTTCCAGGTGAGGACTACAGTTAGATTCATATTTCAGTTTTTGTGTATCTCATATTTTGTAGCAGCTAGATACAACTGGAGGCTTCAAGTCAGCAATAGAAAGCTTTAAGCAAAGAAACCTAAGTGGAATTTAGACTGCATGAATCTGGGCTACGGTATTTTCAAACTGTAATACACAGAAGTCAGTTTACCTGAGATACTGCATCATATTAATAAGGACGTGTGGATTTAAGATTAGAAAAACAGAATCCAAACATACCCATAATCAGGAATAAATTAGTGCATCGCAAAATGTATCAAGGTGTTGTCAGGGTATTGTCATGTGAAATTCTTCGACTTTTTTGGTAGACTCTAAGTGTGTTTTGGGTCATGTTGGAGTTTCCCTGACTGCACACTGCTGTCCGTGTGCACCCAATATATATATTGGTGCACATTTGAGCTGTCTTTACTGCAAATTCCCTGTGAAATGTAGACTGCGAAACACAGGGATGTCAAGTAATCTATCATCATGAATGCCTGAAAGTCATTCATTCCTGAATGACAGACCTCCTGTCAGAGTCCTTGCCTAATGTGATGGCTCAGTGTGCGCATGCAAAATATATTTTGGGATAGGTGGCTCCAAGAAGGAAGCAACTCGAGGAGCTGGCCTGTCAGACCTGGGAAAATTCAGTAATGCTGCCAAGCCCAGGACATCACAAAGACAAAAGAAGGATGATGCATCTGAGAGATGTGTTTTTTCCTGTGTGACTCATTAACACCAGGGCATCTGGGATCTACTTTGAAGGGGCTGTGAAAAAGAAACTCCAAGAAAAGCAAGTCTATTACCAGTGACACGTATGTAAGGCAGCTATTATTTTTAATGCGTATGTGACAAAGATTTTGCACTTTTATTAGGTAGGAACTATTATGGGGTCATCAGTAGCTAAGTATTATCTCCATTTTATCATCCTTTAGGATATAAAGATTGACATTTCTAAATTACTCAATAATTTTAGTGCAGTGTATGGGCATAACATTTTTTCTCCAGGATTAGTAAAAGGACTGATTTCAACATATTTTTAAATGTTTTAATTATTTCAGATATTTAAATATTAGATAAAAATATTTTCCCATTTTAAATAGGTTTGTAAAATATCATATGTAAAAAAGTAATCTGTTAAAAGTGGCAATTTGGATCATTACGTGATTTGAGCAAATGTATAAATGAAAGCTTCTCTTTTAAATAAATCATAGATTAAGATGTGACCTCCAAAACTATCCAGTTGTAAGTAGTTTGATAGGCTTAGATTGTCTAAGCTAAGTAATTGCCTATACATTAACTCCGATCTAAAGGGGACAGATAGAAGCCAAGATAACTCCATCTTCTAGAAATCCCTTCCTCATGAATTCCTTGTCCTATTCATCATTGTTAATGTTTGTTTCATCCTGCATGTCTTTCTGGAATCTGGTCCTTTAGACTTCTGACAAGATCTGCTACTACAGTCACCTATAACTTGGAACGGCTTTTAACATCTTTCACTTAATTCTTCCTTCATTATCTTTTATGTTTGTTTGTTTTGCTTTTTTTTTAGGAAGGACTATATTCCAAGTCTAATGGCATATGGATTTTTAAATAATATGAGGATTTATTTGAAGTCTGGTACTGGTCTCTGAAGTAATTCTGTGAAAATGATATTCTTGGTTTTCCTTTTTGCTGTTGAAAA
>JAVCKT010035038.1:0-17830 GCA_032273925.1 Rhynchotus rufescens
AGTCTAGGGCTTTGGTTATTTTTCTGGAAGCAAAGCCAAGTCATTTGCAGACTTCTCACCTGGGGTTACTTCTACCTTCAGGGTTTCTGACCCTTATTATGATAGACTTACTTTTTGAGCAAAAAGGTTGAGGAAGCATATTGCTGAGCTAGTTTATTGCAACTTTATTAAACTAATTAAAGCTGGGCCAAAATGGTGATGAAATTACTATCTATCAACTTTGATTTGTCTTTAATTTGATTGCTGTATCGAGTTTTAACTCTTTGCCAGGAGAAGCTACTTGACACGGGCAGCGTGCCTTATTTTTGCTCCTGCCACAGGAACAACAGAGCTTTCCCTAAGTCTTAACATAGCCTGAAGTTTGGACCAGCACCGTAAATCAGCTTTTGAACCGCTCTGCTCTTCTCTCAAAGGCAACTGAGACTTCCACAGCACTACTCAGAGGCATGATGACTAATAAGGCAGTATAACAAAAGGCAGAGGTGTTACTGCAGTAAAACAAGGCTAAAAATAAGTAATTTGAAGCACTTCTACTTGATTACTCAAGATCTTTAATTTAGCTGGTTTTTGGCAGTCCTCCAAGGTATGAGTTGGTGCCTTTTGCATCAGAGATGCATGTTCATCAAGGCTTCTGTGTTGTTAAAGCTAAATTTTCATTTCCTGCACTGAAAGGGTGGGACAGAGAAACACATGTAGTTTTTGACACTGTGGACAGCAGAAAAAGTCTATTTTCTTGTCCTTTTGTTCTTGAGGGAGTTGCTTGCTTTTTCTCCATCACATGAGCAGTTGTGGCTCCTGGGCTGTGTGAGTCCAAGAATCAGGTCAGGTTCTCATGACTGGATCCTAGTCATTGCAGTCAAATCCCTTTAAGGGAAACTGCTGATGTACGAAGTGTTGTCACCTCAAATTTGGCATATACAATTACAAAATATAAAAGTATAAAATAAATTTACTTTTAATATTTATACTTAAATATAGAAGATTAGAGGATGAAAGATATAAGGAATTTAGTGTTAAGACTGCTTTATCCCCGCTTGTCTGGATGATGTAATGGACATGGTCTAGAATCTGCCAAAATAATGTTTTGGATCAAGTGCTTAATTGTTTAGCTCCCCCTCCCCCTGAGAAGTGCTGTTAGTCATAGAATTTTTCTTAACATACTTGAGATCATTTGAGCAGCCAAAGACTGGGGGACAGATAAGAAAGTGTAAGCCTTGGTATAAAATAGGAGCTTGTTGGCTGCTGTGATTGTAGTGCTGTAAAACCATGGGCTGGGTTTGTATGAGAATAATTCATTTCCCCAGAGCTGGTCTCAGATTGAAGTCAGTGTTCCTCACATCAAATTAATTTGCTTAAAAGTGGCCCAGTTCTGTAATCCTTGGTCATACAAGGACTTTGTTTGAAACTGTTGGGATTAAACACTGTTGATGTGTGAGGATTCCTGAGTTGGAACTAATCTTCAGAATGAGAATTTGTTTTACTTGCATAATAAAATTATATTTAAGATGAAAGAATTAACACATTTGAGGTGAGTAATACTGTTGGACAGTGCTATTTCAAGTACTTTATGTCCATCTCCTTAGTTGCTATTGACAGTCAGTCAAGGTTATTCCATCTAAACTACTTAACCAGAGCAGAATCTGATGGGCAACAAGCAGATATCCTTGAACAAGAGACATATGTGACACCTGGAGCATAGTTTGTCAGCCCAGGAGTGGAACTGAGAGCTAGGGAAGGTAAAAGGGAGAGGAAGAGACTCAGACCCCTGCATTACCAGGGGTCTCCCCTCTATAGACGCTCAGTCTGAGGCCTGTCTCGCAGGCAGGTGCACAGGCTGCATGGAAAAGCTTGCAGGAAGAGCGCTGCGAAAGGCAGAGCTCTACAGAGAACAAGCCAGGAAGCATCTGTGCCCTCTTCCCGTCTCTTTGCGTTTGGTGTGGTCACAATGACTGCTCTGGCGTCTCCCTGCGAGCAGGTCCCTTGGGCTGCAGAGCTGCTGCAGCACGTGGTAGCTCGCGGTAACCGGGTACGGCTCTGATGGGCACATATTGCCTGAAAATATTGATCATTATTGCGATTCCTGCAGATCTGACATGTATCTGGGAAGAATATGTTCAAAAAAGTGGTTGATCGCTCAGTGTGGACTTCTCAAACTGCAATACCCTTTACTCTCTGTATATGACCAGCTGTGCTGGGCAACATTTTTACTTTCTGACATAAACTGTAAAAACATCCATGAATGCTGGCACAGTAGAACAAGTGTGTGCAGTCCAGTGTTCCATCTTCAGTCCAGTGACTAAAACGTAACAAAGGAGACTTGAACAAGGTAAGCTGGTTAACACATAAAATGGAACAAGAGCAGCAGCAGGAGCAATAACCATGTGCAGCAGGGCAGCAACTTGCAAGTCCCCAAGGCCACTGCTTTTTATTGCTTGAGGAAGCATGTGGTGCCAGGGTGCCTCATTTCTCTACTGCTCTCTTGGTAGCTCAAAGTGAGGGATGTGCCAGGCAGCATTGCCAGGAAAAAAGCTTCCTGGGAAAAGCAGATGCTAGTGTTCTTGAACCACACGGAGCCTTGAGCTGCTGTTGGAAAGGTGTGTGTTTGCTTGCTCGTGTGAGCAGCACACAACTGCCAGACAAGCACGTGCCCTTGTGTATGGCAAGAAGCTGTTGACTGCTATTAGTGTTAATTCATTGCTTGTGGAGGGTTTTGTCTCTTGCTATCCTAACCAGCCTTGCTTGACCTATATGTACAGGCTGAAAATCTTCCCAAATATTAGGTTTGGTGTATCTGTCTGTACACACACACTCAGAGGCACTTAGTGCCAGAGGTTATTGCTAAGAATCTGTTAAATGTAGATCAAGTAAACTTCAAATATTGAAAATACTGGAACTGAGCTTGACTGAGAGATTTTAAGACTTTGAGACATCTGGGTTTCTCACTGCCGGTATGACCCACTATCTGTGTATATTGGCATTTATTTGTTTTACAGCTGCAGTGGATTTTATCTGGGAACTGCAAAGCACCTGTGTGCCGTTTGGTAGCAGTAAGTGGAAATCAGCTTGGTCCCAGCTTTTGGGTTGAGCCGGTCGCCAGTGCTCTTCTGTTTCCCAAAGGAAGGTTCACTGCAGGGTTTCAATGGTGTATGCCCACACATGCGAATATTGTGTGGCCTTTGCCTTTTTGGCTGGCTGTGTAAGATGGAGCTCACAATATTGACATTCTGCTGTGTTTGTGAGATTTGAGAGAGGAAAACAAACAAACAAACAAAAATCCTGTTTTATCCAATGCCACTCTATCCAGGTATGAGCAGAGCAAGGAAAATAGGGATAAAGCACCAAATAGTTAAGATGTAAGTGAAAACCAACAGGATAATCCTTCCTTTTTTGCATTTCTTTAAAGAGAAAAGGGACAAGGGGACTAGTTCAGTAATACAGGATTCTTGGGTCCGAGATGTTACTGTAGTACATGGTGGTTGCAGAGTTGTTCTTTGGTCCCTGAATATGTCATTTTTCTCTGCATTCTTCAAGTGATTCTTAAACTAAGCTCTTTGAGAGCTTTACTAGGAAGAACATGTACAGGACTGGGACAAGCAGGAGGGAATAAAATGTAGCATAAGGCAAGAAAATGGTTAATGTTTGCTTAGGTCTTTGCTTAGGTTTGCTAGGATCTTCACTAGTTGCATTGTATATTTTCTCTAGAGGTTAAATTTTTAATTCCATTGAGAATTTAACTGTAACAGCTTTGAAAATACCTGACATATTTAAGTTCAATGCAGAAGGCAACAGGGAGGGAGTATAATGACTCACAAGACAGGGGATAACTCAAAAAAAAAAAAAAAAAATCAAATACTATCTTGCAAGCAGTAATTGTGCAATGTCTAGGATTGCTTTATGAAACATTTATTTTCCTTTAATAAGGAGGTAAACTAAACCAGCTTAGCTTGGGAGAACAAGTAGGGCTGGTTTGGTCTGACTGGGGGTCATAAATACCAATTTTGAGAGGGGTTTAGAGAAAGGTTTGGTTGGACTGGGTCATGTAACAGAACTTTCTGACCCCAAATGTATATCTGACACGATGATTCTACGCTTCAGGAGCTGTCAGAAGAAAATCTCTGGGGTTATTTTTGTTACAGCTTTGACAGCAACAACTGCTGTCTTGAGGCACTAGAAAAGAAAAAGTGAACCTGACAGGACAGGAATGAATTGCCTCCACCACAGAAGGCAACTACCTTATGTAGGAAGGCAATGCACAGGCAGCAGGAGGGAGAAGATAAATAGGAATGTATATGAGAGCAATCTTTTCTATATTGAGTGTCTAAGAGCATTATTTTTCCTTTTACTTTTTTCCCTTGTCTTCTACTCTCTCCCTGTTATGAAGTGTACTTTTAAAAAATTTGTATGCTTGTTTAAGTAATTATTATTATGTATGTATTCATTGTACCTTGTGTCTGTCTCACCATTTTGCATACTAACCCCATTTCAAACACCTCTTCTAATCCTACGCTGCCTTTAGATGCCTCTAAGAGGTTTTTTAAATGGATGACATGGATATAAATCCCTCACTTAGGCAACTCGCTGGAGGCCTCAAAGCCTAAGCTGCTGCTGCTGCTCTCACATCTCCAAGCCAGGAAGCAACGCTGAAAGTTTAGCAGTTGACTTGCAAGGTTTTCTTATCATCCTGTGTGGACTTTAATGCCTCGGATTGAAGGTTGTTTTGGGGACGCTGTTCGGTTCCTCTGGCTCCCTGGGTGATGTGCAGAAACGGGGAAAATGTTGATGTCTGATCCTTTTAAGTGTAAGGTTGTATGCTGGGAAGCATGTGTTAAAGAGGATACTGTTCAAGTAATTAATAGGAACAGTGGTGGAAACTGCTAGGCTACAGGTTTGCATGCCGTTGTGGTGCCTGGGGTGGTTTTGATTTGCCAGTTAACTTGTTCGCTTAGGCTCTGCTTTGACACTCTTAAATATTTATTTCAAATTATGAAATGAAAATTTCAAATTATGAAAAAAAAAGATGAATTTTGTTCTAACAATTTAGCAAGCATTAAAAAAATGAAGCTGAGCTGAAGACTTGAACTTTCAAAACACATCTTGTGTTGGAAAGTTTTTTTTTCTTTTTTAGCAGAAAAGGCATGTTCTGAGAAAGACAGGGGGAAAGAAATGAAGAGGGAAAGGAAGCTACAATTCTAAAGTAGGACAGGAATGGCCTAGAAAATTGAAAATATTCACACTACTTTTATTATTGAAATTCTTGCAGTTCTGGGTCCCTGAAATAATTTGTTTAAGATTTCTCAGGTTTTTTTTTCCTGACAACAGGGTACAGGAAAACATGAGCAAAAAAATCAAGTTAATGGTTGATTTTTGTCAAGTTGTAGAGAAAAGCAACTTTTGGCTCTAAACAAGCACTGTCTGCTTCTTGCTATTACAGCTGAGACTTTCACGTGTCAACTAAACAAATAAAACCCTTCTTTGTCCTGCCCTGGTGCTGGAGTCTGAGGGCGGTGTTGGTGAGGGATGGAGCCGGAGCAGGGTGAGCAGCTGCTGTCAGCAGTGGCTCCAGTGCTAAGTCAACTGATGGACCTGATGCCTCTGCGTTTGTCTGTGCCTTGTCTATAGAGGTGGTTGAACAAATCATCTGAAGCAAATAAACTGTTAAACTCCAAATGGAAGAACTTTCTGACCCCCCAGGTGATGGAGCAATCTGCAGCTTGCAGGGAAATGAAGCCGCTGTGTTGTAACAGGGCAGCAAGCTTGTGCAAGTCAGAGGTCACAGGCGGTTCCTCTGCAGAGTTTGGAGAGATTCCTGACATCTCTTCATGAGCTAGAAATTATCAGATGTTAAACTGTGCACAAGATCAATATATCAAATATTTTCTGAAGTCCTTTAAGCCCCTCTTATCCCCTCTGCCAAGAATCAGTGACATCGTCCCACCTTCCACCTATAACTGCCTGCATCAAGTCCTTTGCAAGACAGACCCATCATCACATCGTGCCAAGTCTCTCCTTGCATCTTTTGGTAAGGAAATGACCTTAGGGTTTCAGGACTGATACCAATTAGAACAGGCAAACTTCTGTCATTAGGAATGGCGTATTCCTCTCGGATGTTGTTGTGCTGATGGGGGTCCTCATTGTATAGCTGTGCACATCCAAATTCTAGCACTGAAGCTGTAATTTATCTGGAAACCCATGAGAACAGATTTGTCCTTGTCACCTCTCCCTGCTCCCATCCCCTGGATGAGAAACACACAACAACTTGCTGGTGCTAACTGGACCAGGATTTTTGCCTATTTTTCTTTCCTTTCTGGCTCCATATTTTTCTGCTTTTTCTGCTTGAACCTGTCAACACTGAAGGAAAGTGCTGCTATGTCTCAATCTGAGACCCAGAGCTACGAGGGGGTGTTACAGCAAGACTCCATCACCTCTGAACTGGCAGAGTGAAGGATGCATGCTGCATACTTAGTAGCACCTACAGATCATGAGATTGATCACCTCCATGGCAAGTGCTCTACGTTTTATAGAGGCAGACAGTCTCTTCCCTACAGAAAGTATAACAGAAAATCTCTCCTGTGTATGCCTGCTTTTCTCCTATTGCTCAGGGAGCTGTTGTAATGAGAATTTCCCTGTTCCTATTCCCTCTGGCCTGTGCCTTCTACTCCCTTTTTCTCGGGCTCCCTGCAGCGAGAAGGGCAGGGTCCCTCCAGGCAGCCTTGCAGCGCTTCCTCCTCCGTTTGAAGCTCCTCATCTGCCACTAGCACGTTTTGCTCAAGCCTCACCAGGGCAGAACCTGTTTTTTTTTCCCAAGAGCAGGGAAGAAAAGTGTCGGTGGAAGCTGGTGTATTTGGAGCAGTGAATCTGGCCTTGTGGCAGGGCTAGGTTGCAGGATCTTTGTGCTTTCCTCGAGAAGTAAATACAGGCAAATGAGAAATAAAGGGTATGTGCAGAAGCAAGTTGACAGCTAGCAAGTTGAAGAAATCTAGAAAGAGGGATATGAGTGGGATACGGACAGAGCTTTCAGCAGGTTACACCCAGGTGACCATTTCAATGATGCTATGGCTGCTAAAAGTTTGCAGAGTCTTTGCATCTTGCATCTCTAAATACTGGATTCTACTGCTGTAGCAATGGAAGCTGCCAAAAATTTCTTCAGAAAGGAAACAACTTTTTTTTTTCTATTAACAAAAAAAAAAAAAAAAAAAAAAAAAAAAAAAAAAAACCACTCATTTTTCAAATAGCTCTGCAGCCTGAGCAGAAAAGGTACAAATTTTGAAAAACAGTCGCTACCTTGGCAGGGAGCTTTTAGAGGATAAGACTGCACCTGGATGTTTTCAGTGGTTAAAAACTTGTAATCAGTTCTTTAATCCCAAAGCTAGCAGCCAAAACCCTCAGCTTTCAGGAGAACGAAAGAGCTGGAGGCTGAAACATAAGGCTTTGGGCTTACATGCTTGGGTTTTTTTTAATTTATTATTGGGAAGTAAATAAAGTTCTTTCAAGTTTGAGGCTTTCCTGATTTGCAGTCTTCAGACTAAAACCTAGGAACTACGTTAACAACATCATGAGGGTACTTGAATGCTGGAAGCATTGCAGGCTGCAGTGTGAGTGAACCAATGCAGTCCGTGGCCTTGCAGAAGGTACCCAGTCCGTTTGTATTGTCAAGAATAGAACAGCTTCTTCACCCTTAAGAGGTGCTGTGGGCAATAAAGTTTCCATGTCAGAGAAGAACCTCAAAGAAGCGGGATGTAAATAGAAGGGAAGAGGGCCTTAGGATGCAGAAGGAAACAGGGAGTGGATATAGCAAGAGCGCTTTGCATGAACCACTGAAAGAGTGTTAAGCAGCTTGTTTTGAGGTACCGTGGTAATTCATATCAGCTTAAAAAAAGAAGTGGGAAAAGAGATTAAAGAGGTGACAGCCTCTCTCTCCTTTATGTAGAAAGTTTGCTTAGTAATAGAGGTGTATTTGTTCTCTGAACTTTGGAGGAGGAGCTTTGGTGGGGAGATTTTTCATTTGTGTTCTGTTTTCTCCTGCTTTTTTCTTTTTTTTTTTCTTCACATCAGATATAGATTATACAGGATATTTTTGTTGAGGAATAAATGACACTTGCAGACTAAAAATAAGTATGTGAATTAAAAATTGATTATTTTAATAGAAAGGCTGAAGAAAGTTTTGTTCTTAGCAGATTCTGACTCATCCCTATTTTTAAGGTGTTGAGCGATATTATTGTTTATTGTGCAGGACTGAGTATGTTGTCAAGTATTTCTTTGAGGACCATTTTGATAGTGCCTGCATTTCATTTAACTTTCCTGTTTATCACTGCTCTATCTGCTGCACTGCGGTGGCTGTTCTCCTAAGGACAGTACATGCCACTGGCAGCATTCTTTGAACTAAAAGAAAGAATAAATAATTTCAATAAAGGTTTTTTGCTGAATGAACCTAGGAAGTTTTGCTGCCTCGGAAAGGAGTTCCTGAGAGATATCAGCATACCTGTGTGGAAAAGCAGGACCTCCTCACATAACAAGGCTGCTGGATGTTACCCATTGATCTGTTTGAAGTGCAACAAATTTATTCAGAACCATCAAGTCTTTTTGTCCTCTTGAAATTCTGCAAAGCTGTCAAAAGGGAAAACATAATTCTGTCAAAAACTGTTCTGTGTGCAACTAGGAATTGTGTGAAAGAACCTTTTAAAACTTCTATCCTGTACTTGCCACACTAGAATTGAAAATAAATTGGGGAAATGATTATCTGCCCTTAAATAAAAGGAGGTTGATGATGATTGACAGTCCATTGCCCCAAACTGAGTATTGACATTTGTGTTGAGAAAAGCAGCATTTTGAAGGGAGCATCTTTCATCTGTCAGGGAAAAGAAGACTTATTCCTTGACCATACAGAAATCAAACCCTGTAGAAAAGTTTCAGTTAAAAGCCTGATGGCTTTGGGAGCAATTCCCGAGCAAAGCTTTAAACCTTCGAAATTTGATCTAGTCAAGCACTTCAAAATATATTGTGGAGAAAAATGTTACCTTGGTAAAGGAATGAATAAGTCCTATTTGAGTTATGAGTAAGCCTTTTCCACCTGCAATACCTTTTCCTTAGGAACAAGTTGACTCCTTCAAATCTTACCTTCTCCGGTGCTCATTTAAAATTAGAACTAAGAGGTGGAATGTGCCAGTTGATGCTTTTGAAGACAGGATGGAAAATAAAGAGCAGTCTTATATAAAGACAGAAGCTCCTGAAGCCTTCCTGGTGCTTTGTGGGAGGCAACTTGTCTCATGGCCTCCATCCTGTAGTATTTCTTGCTCTGTGTTATTGGGGCAGAATAGCAGAGTCCTCTGTGGGAAGTTCACTTCTAGGTGTTACTACGGGGAGAACCATCCTCTGAGCTTTCTAACAGTGCAGAGACAGCTGCAGAGGGCACATTTCCTCAGTGCAGTGTGCTTTTACTCGGGCAATGTGATTTTTCCAGTAAGATAAGCACTAAGATGGTGATCTAAATACTACTGTTACCTGAGGAAAATATAATACCCAGCCTAGATTACACAGGTGGCTTAGAACCTGGTATGATAGCAAAATACACAAAATATAATGACTCCATATTGTATCTAGGAACTATTTTTTCATTAATTGTTCTGAAATTACTTTTTTTTGGTGTAATTTTCTGATGAAACATAGCCTTAAGCTCCATCGAGAGATGTTTTGAACGTTGTGGCAGTGCATTTATTCTGGTGCAGCTAGATGCAGATCATTGGCATACGTGTACAGCTGTAACAAGCAAATTTGTGATCCCTCTAGGACTTGCAGCATGGACTGCTTTTGCAGTGCAGGCACAGAACACTCCGTGGAGAGCGTTCTCATTGCCCTCTAAGCATCTTGTTGTGCTTCTGGGAGGTGGTGAGCCTGTTTTGTATGTATAGACTGCATGGTCCTCAAAAAGAGTATTCTTTTGGGGGGAGAAAACACAAGATGTAGCTGAGGAATTTGTGTAGTGTCTTTCTTGAAAAAAGGAAATTGGAAAAATGGAAGGGTCTATAGTATCCAGTTTCCTTTTTTGAAATGTTGAATCATCCCCCAGACCATACATAAGTAGCTATTTTATGAAGACCATCACGTGGGAGTATCTAATATGCTCCAGCAGCACACGCTAACAGATAAATAGCTGACTTGTTTATATCTCTCCAAGAGAAACATTTCTCAATATCAACTGAAGCTTAATCAGCTAGCTAATGCTAATGGTCTGTTAATGGATCACTGCGAGGAAGTAGTCTGCTGGCAGTGCTTGGTTTCCACTGATTTCAAAAAAAGCCATTTCAGTGTGACTGTGGAGGTCCTCAGCTGCTTTCAGGACCAAGCCTTATGGCTTGCTTTTAAGCTTAGTTTCAGAAAATGTTTTTGTTTCTTCTCAGAAAGCACGAAATCTTGAAGACGTCTTCTCACAGAAAAGTTAAACTCTGGAGGGGGGGAAAATATGCTTATCTTGAAACTCCTCAAGGATATTATGGAGGAATCATACTTTGAAAAACCACATAACACTGTCCTATTAGGAGCCAACTTCTTCCTCTCCCCCTGCTGTGTCACCATCTCTCCTTTTCTGTGCTGCTCTGGTGTTGTGATTGCTGTGGTTGGCTGGAGATCTTCTGTAGAGGACACTGGGTGATGAAGTGGTTGAACAGAAACTCCTCTGTAGCCCAACAGCAGCTTAATCATATCCAAAAGCTGTGGGTTTGGAGGTTTGTTTTATTCTTGGCAAAATCTCATTTGGGAAGCAGGTGCTCTTATATTTTGTTTCAAAGCAATTTCCACAGAACACTTTGACTGTCTTCATTAGGAAGTGACAAGTATGTTAAATCTGTTGTTGGAGGTGACTCTCTTTAGAATATAACTTGCAGTTGACTTAAAAATGCTATATTTCTGAAATATTTTGTTTCATCTTATCTTGATTCTGCTATATTTCTGAAATATTTTATTTCATCTTATTTTATTTTGCAGCTCTAAATTCTTTGGATTGATAGGTTTACCTATAAAATGTATATACACTTAAATATTCTTATTTATTATCAGTGTAAAAATAATGGCAGATCGGTCCTCCTTTGTGTTTGTAAACAATGTTTGACAAAAATACACATCCTTCTCATCTAAAAATTTTGTTTATGGTGGAAAGTGGTCTTTAATAAGAAGTTACAGTCTGTGTTCACCAGAATCCTGGATTTCTGCAAAATCTTTCAATAAACTCGTCACACAGATTTCTCTCCCTTCTGGAAAAAACAACTTAACACCTCTGCTTTTTGCCTCTGTTTTGGTTTTATCAGTTTACAGTTAAGTCATGCATGTGTGTGTATATATAGGCTAGTAGATTTTTATGAATTGCATATTTTTATTGCCCTTTATATACAATGGAAAAGGTGCCTTTGAGCCATCCTGAGTTTTAATTCCATTTCAGAGAACATCAGAACAGGAAAGGATCATTCAGATTCCAGGAGAAAGTGTGTTGTGGGTGTTTTCTGCATCACCTGTAAGGGAGTGGGTGGTTCAGGTTGGGCTTTGCCCACATGTAAGACAGTCTGATACTTCTCCTGTAATTCTACTATCAGTGCTTGAGGTTTATATCAGCTGTTAACTCTTTAGGCCAGTGTTTTCTGTGCCATATCTTCCCCGGTTGTCTGCTTTTAGTACATCTCCTTGCAACCTTCTGCATATGATGCAGCCGTTCCTAAGGAGAGGATTAAGGGAATACAGTCTTTCTTTCCTTTGAAAGAAGAAATCTCAGAATATGTTTAACAGCTTTCAGCAGTGTTTTCTTCCTCTTTTGGCCCATCACGCCCCTTATTTTAGCACCAACACTTGATTTAGTGAAGGATTAGTTGGGAGTGTTCTCATTGCTTCTTTAGGGAAAGCAAACTCTTAGCCAAGAAAAATGCTTCCAAAAGAGGCCTCCTAAATGAGACTTACTCCAACCTGGCACCAGGTTTTTCCAGAGATCTGCCCTGGTTAGACCCTGGCCTATGCACAGCACCAGCCACATGACTAGGCTGGTCCCAACCATCCTCCCTAGCGTGACTAAGCATGTTGAACCTTCAAGCCGTGGTGGATGAACTGGATTTTTCTCTAAATCACAGTCTCGACTGAGGTGGCAGCAGTGCTCGGAACTGTGGGCTGAGGTGTCGCCTCTCCTGTGCTTTCCACCTTTGAGCCCAAAGGCACCTCACGGAGGCCGCTTCCCGCACGCGGCCTCGTGGTGGTTCCCGCAGAGGCTGGGCTGAGCAGGCCGCAGGTCGCCAGGGACAGGTATTGACCTCTGCTGCTCAGTCCGGGACAGCAGGAAGAAACTAGACCGTGCCTGAGGGTTCACGTGCACTTGTGAGAGTTTAGTTCCCTGTGTGATGCCAGAGCTGCTGTTCAATTCTGTCATTAAGTCAGAGGGCTGTTTTCCCTGTGGCCAAAATGGGCTTAGCTTTATTTTGTTCTTCATTAGGCTGCAAGAGACTCCCGTTCCTGTTGTTTCTCTGCAGACCGTTTGACTACAGTGCCCTAGTGTTGCTTTTGTAAAGCTATTGCCATTGAATGCAACTTTGTATAGACATTCTTGCCATATTAGTGACGTCTACCATTGCCAATTTTTATATATTATTCTTCTGACACTTTCTTTGATTGCTCCTTAGAGCCCCTTAAGCATTTCTAGTTTAACCAGTCCCATCTTTGTACTTCTTTGTCCCTGGCATTCCCAGTTTATGTACTTCAGCTCATAAAGAAAAAAAAAATCTGAATTTGGGGTTTTTTGGCTATTTCTGTGCAACATGTGTCCCATTCTCACGTGTGCATTGTCAGGGGAATAGACTTTCATGGATCTCTAAGAGAAGCACCCTGTCACACTTAGTCTTAAACAGGGATCTAAAATAGCTAACAGGATTTATGGAGAAAATGTCCGTACTAAAATGCTCACATGATGGAGGGGAGGGGAAAAAATCTTTAAAAATACAAGGTATTTGTGAAATAGGTGGAGTATCTTGAAATATCTGGGGCTAGATATCAATAAAGGTCTCAACTGATATCAGGAAGTGAAAGAGTATTTGCAAATCTAAGCTACTACTATTTTATAATTGGCTTTGCTTCAGAGAGAAGGCAATCATAATACTTTATCTAATCCAGATCATTATTGAAATTCTGCGGGGAAAAAAAAGTACTACTACTCTAAAATCTTCCTTTCTCAAATGAGGCAGTGTTAGTTTTGACTCTGTATGAAGATGGGAAATAGATTCTGGAAATTGTCCAGAAAATAAACCAGTGTTTTTGTGAGTATGTATTGAACTATATTTGCAATGTTCGTTGCGAGCAAACAAACTCGTTCTGAAGTTTGATACCTTTCATGTGTAATTTAATTTTAGATAAATCTTCTGTATAGATGCTTTTGTACAAATGATTGATGCAAAGACCCCTTTCTGGGAAAGCTTTACTGCAAATGGTGGTTTGTGAGTGGCTTGTATAGGTTCTGTCTCTTATTTCCGTTTGCTTGATTTTTAGAAAAAGCTTCATTGCTTATACTCTTATTTATATAAAAAGACATTCTCAGTAGGGGCCTTTGCATCTCTACACTGAGGGGAGCAAGAAATGCTTTCAACAGCTCTGGCAGATATTCATTATGAAAATATCAGATCTGTTTTGAAACCATGCCCATATAACTGCTAGGAATACAGCCCGTTTCCGAAAACCTTTTATTTCTTGCACTGTTGAAAGATTACCCGTGTCCTTAAGACTGTGGTTATTGCTTCCTGCATTGAACTCAAGTATTGATCAGTTGATTTCTTCTATATTTGAGAAAAAAAAAATCTGAGTTCTTCAAGTGCAATGTATGAAGTTGTCTTCAAGACCAAGTGTGTCCAATGGTTGGCTTTGGTCTTATTTAAATTAGAAATTTATGTTGCTAGGTACTGAGGTGCCTTCGTAAGCAGTCAGTGTTTCACGTCTTGTGTAGCGCCAGGTAGCTCAGAAGGACACGTTTAATTACTGCTTTTCTTTCACTTTAGCACTTTGTACCAGGATAGTCAAGTTTGAGCCAAGTTCCTCCGGCTGCACAGCACTGGCATTTCCATATCCTAGTATAGTTTCCAGGCATGTGACAGAAGCAGAAGAGTAAGAATGAACCCTAATTGCTTTTCACACATGGATTTGATAAGATCATGAAGAGGATTAAATTGCATGGCTCCTGTTCCAACGAGAGGGCTCTTAGATTTGATGCCTGAGAACATTCTCAGCCTTCTCAGGCTCATTCTCAACACCATGCCATCCCACTCTATTCTTTGGCCTGCTTTATGTTTGTGCAGTATCACTTAAACCAAAAAAGGCCTATAGATCACACCTTATTAAAAGGAATCATAATTAAAATTGACTTTGAGAGCAAATTTTGTAGAGGCGTCTTTACAGTTTATGAAAATTAGCGATATGAAGTGCCTAGATCTTATGTATTTTAAAACCTCTATAGTTTTTATAGGTTTACAAAACAGACTGCAGCGGCAGAAAAACAGTTTATTTCTTTTAAATGTGGCAGTATTGTAATAGGGAGGTTAGTTTTTACACTAATTGCTGCCAAATAATAATGTCCTTGCATGGGTGTCAGGAACAAAACAAATTTGTGGCCAATTTTAACATCGTGTAGAGGGAGTGATTTCACTTGGGGGCCCTAACTCCTATGATTTGGCTCAATTATGTTCAAACAGAGTAAACCATTTATAATCCCTAGAGGGAAAACAAGCTTCTGTTTCAACAACACAGTTTCAGAGGGCTTCATCTCCAGAATGATTTCACAGGGCATGAAATATGTTTCCCTTAAAGCTTAAACCTTGTTCACAACTAAGATCTGTAACAAGAGTTTTTCATTTGGATTTCTCAGCATTTTTTCTTCTTTTCAGTGAGTTCTAAATATGAGGAGACAGTCATCAAGTCTCTGTGATCTTTTATCAACTGAGGCCTTAGAAAATGCAGTGAATGCATTATTCACATGCTTTTTGTGTGTACATGTGTGTATATATATACATCTCTATCAGTATAGATGTCACTGTAATGAGCTGAGCAGTTGAAGAGAGGCTGCTTGATTCAAAAGCCCTATATTATCTCTGTATCAAACTATGTCAGACCTACAGGTACTGTGCATGAGGGATTATCTTTAGGGAAAAGCATCTTCAGTTACTCTTGAGGATGCCTGTCTTGGACCAGAAATGCTCATCACTTCCTCAGCAGATCTAAGAGGAGGAGGAGGAAGAGGACGATTGTGGCTTGGCTTTTATTTCCCTAAGACATGATGTCCCTGAGCGGTGCAGATGCATTTGAGCCCTTAGGATGAGAGCTGGCCAACCTTCCTTTTTCCTCCTTCCAGTTTTTGTGAGTTTCTTAACATCTCTGGAGAGAGATCTTACCATTAAGAGTGAATCAAAGTGGAAGATGATAGAGCTTTAGAAAGGTCTTCAGATGTTGTCCAGAATGTTGATTTGTTTCATGATCTTAAATATTTATTCCTTGCTATTGTTGGGCCTTTCTTGTCGGTAGCACTGACAGACCAGAGCCTGTTGTGTTTTTTTGCTTCTTTTTCTTGGCAAAATTGCTACGTTGAGTCTTGCTTCATTCTTCATTTTTAATGCTGCAGTCATTAGGAGGCCAGGGGAGGTGTAAACTCCTTGAGGAGATGTATAAGAAATATTTAACTTAAGTTTGTCAGTGAAGGTTCAGAAATGCTTTAAGCTGCCTTATAAAAAGCCATCTCTTCTACAGAAAATGATAAGGGTCTCACTTTTTAAAAGGTTAGAGCTTTGGGAGGAAGGACTCAGTACTGTGTGGGATAGCAGGTCACACTATCTGGGAGGCATGAGAATTAATGTGTTCTACATCAGGTCTCAGAATAAACATGTTTGGTGGGAATGGAAAATATCTTTTCACCTCAGTTCTGGTCACGGTGGAATATAAGCCTCTTACATAGGGAATACAGAGTCAGCAGAGGAATTTGGAGAGTTTTTTGAAGGCTTTGGGAAGCTGTTAGTTGAGAGACCTATGAGAAGACATCAAGACACTGGTAAATCCACAGTAAAGGGCAGCTTAACCTTTTGCTCTTGAAATGTTTATGTTTTATCTTCTGTTAAAACCTTCCCTAGTTTTAACCGTAGGCAATAATGAATGATTCTAAAAGAAAATGTCTCTGGTATTGAAGTATGTAACTCATAAACAGAATCCATTTGTGTTAAATAATATAAAGTATTAAGAATTTACAGTAAGAAGAATTTAACCTTCCTCAATTTCTCTATTAATGCAATTCCTCTAACTAGTAAACAACCCTTAAAAAGACCTGGTTTTGATGTGTGCATGAAATTCTTGATGAGAGACCAGAAACATGGTATTGCTAGGATTTTTTCCAAGCAAGTCAAGAGCAATCTGTACTAATCTAATCCAAGTGGGCTCTAATGAAAGAGTAAATGTGCAGTGCTTGGGCCTTTCCTCTTTAGGCTGGATCTTAGAAAAGGGGCAGGCATGGGGAAGGATGATCTGAGCTTGCACATGCTTTAGAGCAGCAATGAGCATTTGCAGAGCCATCAGCTCTCACATAGCCTGGCAGGGCATGTAAGAGTTACTAAAATAAGAGTTTGCTTAGAACCCCAGGCGTTCTTAGCAATGAGGTTTCTCTGGTGGGGAGGAGCTGGAATATAAGGATCTAAAAGTCCTGGCATTCTGGACACAGCTCGAGCACCCTTCTGCAGCCACGTCAGTTCTCTGTTTGGGTCTCTCTTCACAGCAGCCCTTTCTTTGATGATGTTGTATAAAGATCCACAGCTGCGATGAAGAGCTGCTGTTGACTTTTGGTGGCAAGAAAAGCGAATCTTGAATTGGTGTTAGTACAGCTTGCATCATTTCTCATTTTTGTAGTGTTGTTTTAAGTGGTTTGTTTCTTCTCATGATTTAACCGTACTTTAGTGCTATTTTTTGTTAGCTTTTTAAGGTTTGCCTAAAATCACATGCAAGTGCTGAAGTCGCAAGAATCTACTCTTAAAATTAGTGTTTAGTGTGTGTAGTTATTCGGTACTTGTAAGTTACTAAAGTCAGAGGGAAATGGGAATAACTTTCCCATTTTATTTTGAGTCACATAAGTTATATAGTTCACTAGAGCAGAATTGAAATTCATTATCTTGTACTGGGAGAAAAGCTGGATTTTTCTTGCATGCTTGGTAAGAAAGATTTTTTGGGTTTTTGCTTTTTTTTGAGGGAAATATAGTAGATGGAGGAGCCTGGGAGGACAACTATGTTGGATTGTTCTTCAGTAGACAGTTCAGGTACCCCTTTGGGCGTTTCTTGCACAAATAGTTCAATTTATTTTAATTAGTTCCTGTCTTTTTTTTATGTGCGTTTCGTATATACAATCAAAAGTAAGGGAGTAAAATTCTGTGCAGAGTGCAGAAAAGCTCAGTTTGGATGGAGGTATGAGTTTCCTCACTCTCCCTTCAGGGATAAACAAAGTGATGCCTCCAATTTTGCAGCATTTAGATAAACTTTGGGAAGGTTGCTGTTCTCTGAGACTATCCCAACCTACTTTCTTCAGCCATGCTAGCTCTAATTACCTTGCCAAGTTGCCTCCAAACTTCACTGCTACCCCAAACTTTTCTTTTTCTATTTTTAAAAAGTGAGCTAAGAATTGGAGGCACTTTTTTTATTGAAAAAATCAGAAATGAGCAGTGTTTTTATAGAGCTCTCTGTACAGAGATATGCAGGTGAGTGAGTGCATGGGAGAGACAGTGAGCTGAAGCTTCTTGGAAAGCAGATATATATATATATGTGTGTGTGTGTGTGTGTGTGTGTGTGTGTGTCTTCA
>JAVCKT010035040.1:0-20026 GCA_032273925.1 Rhynchotus rufescens
AAGAAAAAAAGAAGAAAAAAAGAAGAAAAAAAGAAGAAAAAAAGAAGAAAAAAAGAAGAAAAAAAGAAGAAAAAAAGGAAGAAGAATCAAAAGCTAAATTGGAAAAAAAAAAAAGCGAAAAGGCGATGGTAGGGAGAAAAAACCAAAACATTCCTTTACTTCTATCTCCTCAGCTCTGCATCTCATAGTCAGGAGCTTTGTGGAATGTTCTGCATGCGGCAGTTTAGCTGTATGGGTATTTTAGTTCGTATCTAACGAGCATTTGCCCACATATTAGCAAAAAAGGACTGCTGTTCAGAAGACAGCAGTCAAAAAGAACTTATAAGCAATATGTCACTGTTTGTGAAGTGTGATCACTTTTTCAGATCCTCCTAGCTTACATTTTGCATTTATTTCTCCTCTTTCCCTCCCTTACATCCCCTCTTTCACACTAGGTTTCCTCAAAGGGATAGTGAAGATGGGGAACTCTCAGCTTTAGGGAAGAAAGGTCACCACTTTAAGTGAAGATTTTCCTGAGTAAATTTAACTTTTCTGTGTTTAGTTGTGTGGAAATATTTTTCTCTTGTGTTCTCAACTGCTTTGCAGGTCCCCTAGCCCACCATGATGCACTTGTTGAAGAACAATAGGGAAACTGAGCACCACAGCCTGGGTCTTGTCCCTCTGTTAAAGTCTCAGGAAGAGGGTTAAGCAGGAACTGACAGAGGCTGCCAATTGTTTTGGCAGGCTTATGCTGGCCCACAGCCTCCAGGCTACTCCTTAAAATACTCTGCTGAAGAGTTTTCCTTTAGTTGTTCCATGTAGATCACACTTTCCAAACCTCTCACGCCTGTTGCTATTCTCCTAATTGTCTGTTTTTGTTCCTTATTTTTTCCTTGTATTTTTTTTTAATTTTACCACTAAAATATAGTGCCCCAAAACATGGGCATAACACTACTGTTGAGGCCTCACAAGCACCCAATCAACCACGGCAGTTACTGTTCAGAGGTCCTGCAAGGACAAGGTTCTTCCTTTGCAAAAATAATGACAATAATGACTAGCGCTCAGTTTGCAGTCTTCTGACTCCTACATATTTCTCTGTGCTACTGCTTGCCAGAAAATTACTAATGCTTATGTAGCAGGTTTATGCATTAACCTACATTTCTTATGCAAATTCCTCAAATTTATACAGCAAGGCAGGTACAAAGCTGAGACAAAAACTCAGACAGCAGAGAATCTAGGTCTGACTGAGAATAGTGGCGCTCTCTGAACTCCAGCTCAGCTGCTCTTCCTTGTAGTCCTGATGGAGGGATCCTCAGGCAGCAGAATCCTTCATTCTCTAACCATTTATCCTGGTCTCCTTTACAATGGAAACCACAAATATGGGGCACTGGGAAGGAGCCCCAATGTGCAGTCAGGCTACAGATTTGTTTTCATCCTGAAAAGGGGGTGCTCTGTAGGCCCCCAAACTAGACATTAACAGTCAGGATATCCATTAACGCCATCTATAGAATCAGCTAGGACTTTCACCTTACAACACAGCTAGGACTTTCACCATACAACACAGCAAGTTATTTTAGTAAAAATTGCTTCTCCATATAACACAAGCAGTCAAAATAGCTAATTGGAACAGCAACACATGAGAGGAATAACTCTCCCCTCTCTCTCTTGTTACAATCCTTATGTAATTACTTCCCCTAATATTGAGCTCTCAAGCCTTTCTTCTTGACCTTGCCATTGGTTCCATATAAAAGTCACAAAGTGAATAAAACATTATCATAGGTTAAATAAGCTATTTTTCCTTTGGTTGGATATCTTCCAGCAAGAACACCCTACCCTACTCCCTGGGCCTAGCCTCTAATGGACTGAATTACATCTTATTTCCAATTAGGAAAATGGATCTTATTTCAGGAGAATAGTGGGATTTTCTTGTATGAATTTACTCTGATATAAATTCTGAGTAACTATATCAAACTTTTTTTTTTTTGCCTTCTCTCTGATTTCAATCAAAATTCCTCATAATGACTTCTGACCAAGATAATTCCCAAAAGATGTTTTTCAGGATTAGAAGCCTTTCTCTCATACCATGCTGTGAAAAGAGCATATAGAAAACTGTACAACTGTTTTTGGTGCATGCTTATGACAGGTAGCATTACATATCCCTTGCAGTTTCTTTGCAAGGTTGAAAAAAGCAATTTTTCATGTAAATATCACAAGTTTGGAAGTGATGGCTTACAACAGCTTGAGGCAGTTCAATAGTCAGTTTGAGCAGATTGGAGGAATACACCATGGATTATCATTAGAAAGTTTCCTATGTCTGAAACTCAGATTGATTTTTGTGTGCTGGATTATTACAGAGATTCAAGAAGCCACTGAACAACTACAACTAGTCCACAATTAAAATATGCAACTGTACATGATGGAATAACCCAAACTACTGTCTCACAGAATATACATGCTATACACACAGCTACTGTGCACAGCTGACAACTAGATTCCTAAAATCAAGAAATGCCAGTCCTGCAAAGCTAGAAAGAAAAATTATCTTTGCAAGCTATTAGTTCACCAATGCATGCACCAGTCTTGTGCATAAAGCCAGAATGTAGTTTGCCATGCTCCAAGTCATCTCTAGGTTGGTTGGTTCAACCCTGAAGAAGGGTTATCATTTTCTATTAAATACCACAGCACTTTTTCGTACTGGAGGTCTTATTCCTTTCTTTCTACTAATGTCTTACTCGGGAAGGGGAACACAGTATGCAGCCAAGTCTCCATTATTTGCTTTGGACAGTCAGTTTTGCAGCTGAGCCTGAAAAGTTTCTCTATATAATTAAAAAGCATGCCTAAATTCTTCAAAGGTGGGTAGACAGCTACATATGTCAAAGCTCTCCTTCAAGATAATAACAAAACTGCACAGATACCAAACTTCTTTCATGGACCCTCAAACAGCCAACATTATATCAAATCCTCAGCTAAAATATCTTGCTGGGGAGCATACATGGAAATTACCTTATGGCAATAAAAGAGCGATTCAGCCATCCAGTGATTCAGGAAAATGATTAACACTAGCTGGCATTAAATTTAAAAATAAATTAATTAATTAAAAATAAAAATTAAAAAAAAAAAAAAAAAAAGCTTGCTTCGGCTTCAGGTCACAAAAAAATACATGCAATGACACAATAAAACCTCCCAAATGAGTATTTTACTGCTTATCTTATTTTAAGTGAATTGTATTTTAACAAACATGTCTGGTTAAAATTAAGGATAACATTGAAACAGTTTCACCCTTTCTTTTCTAAAAGGAAGGAGACAAAAAAAAGAGTAAAATCAATACCAAAAAATTGTTATTGTCAAACATTTTTACACCTTTACTTCCCATTCACATTAGTTATGTTCTCACTACATAGTCATATAGGTTTAAAATCAAAACATATTATAGAAATGAATTTTAGTATTTACTTTAAGGAAAGTTGCCAGAGTCAAAAGGATGGAAATTAAGGTGAAGTGAACGAATATGGCATGAGGAGAGTGATTGTGTCATCCACAGAAGACTTAAGCTTTGACTTAGAATTGCTCCTGAGAGTTGCAGGAAAAAATGGTCTCCCCACCTCGCTGCTACTTTCCTGGCTCTGGGTAGAGACTGCCCAAATTCCTAACTTATTTATCTGAAACTCATCCAACTCTGCTTGCTTTAGTAGAATTATTTCTGATTAACAGTAGAATAAACCATTTATTATCAGCTCTGCACTAACCTGCAAAGTAGCTGCAAGAAGATCACGTAGCTTTTTCACTAGTAACATCTCATAGAATCATGGAATTCATCACCCCTGCATATGTTATTCAGGTCCACAGCAAACATGTTCAGATAAACACCGTATTTAACTTATATTGATGTTACATCACCCCAGATAGCTACTAGGTATAAAACCTACTATTTTGTTAATTGCAAATTTGTAGTCTTAAAATCTATTTCCTAAAACTGTGAAAAATCACACTGATGTTTGCCAAACAATGGCAAGCTTGACTTAACTATTTAAAGGATATAGCAGCTCAGGCTCAGAGACATAGTGGAAAACAAGCATTGGGCTAAAGTAATACAGAAGGGGTTTTGGATGTACTTTTAATAATGCTTCTTAAAATGCTCCTTTATTCAGGAAGGCAAATTGTATTTGTGATTCACTTTACCGAGTAAGTACTTTTATATGAAATATTAACCAGTTGTGTGGGTACTGTGATAGAATTTAACAGCCATTGACCTAAATATGCTACTCATATATTTTAGGCAGAATCCAAATCTGTTATGTACTGTACTTCTGAACTTTATGTTGCAAGCCTGTGCAAGGACCAATGAACATGCTTCCAATACCAGGTTACATCTCTTCCTCCCTCCCTCCCTCTCTCTCTATATATATCAACCTATAACTTCAAAGCTAAGGCATGTTACCTCCTTGAATTTAAAATATTCTACTGCTACCAACAACTTAAGAAAAGCACAGCAATTGTCAATAGGCTTGAATTTGCTCTGCAGCCATCATAACTGCACTAAGAAGTACTGAACTGTCTGAGAATTAAAAAAGAATGAACACTTGAAGAAATGGACTCTGAGCAGGACTAGCTGCTCAGTACTTGGCAAGTGTAACCCCTAACCTTTAAAAAAGATGTTTAACAAGCATCAAGCTCCACTAGATAACCTAAATCTCATTTTTACGTTCCTTTAGTTTAGATGCATGGAGAACACAGCACAAATCCCATATGGAAGCACGTAGAGCCATTGCCTGAGAAGGGTAGGCAGAACAAGCCAATTTAATATCTTTTAAAATGTACACATGTTTGGCAATCAGATTATACATTAACATTTTCAGGTGCAATTTGTTTTGCTTTGCAAATACCTTGGTAACTCTAGTAAAACCTCCCAAGCACTTGGCGCAGATCACATCGGAGAGCAGGAAGTCAAGCTGCAAGAGTCCGCCTGCCTCACAAAGCTCATCCCATGGGAACGTGCTCCGCATCACAGCACACATGGTCATAAGGGGAACTTTGGCCTCAAACTCGCTGTCACTTTAACGTGAAGCTGTTCACTGTTTCTCTGTGAGATACACTGTCTTTCCTCCAGACCCTGGCGTTTGGAACAAACAGAAGGGATAATCTGCAAATGTTCTCACTTGACAAATGCTCATTTTGTGAAGGGACAGAGTACATCAAGATGTCGCTCCTGACAAATGTTTGATATTACTCATTGAGCTGCTCTTTTTTGAACTACATTAGCTGAGTAGTGAAAAGAGTCTTTTACACTGCTACAAACTGTTAAAGTCTTACAATTGCCATAGTCTTAACAAGATTGAGCAAGTCAAAACCTAGCTTATATGGAACAAATGAGGTTCAAACTAGTAGCAAAACTATCACTCCTCAAAGATTTGACTTTGTAAATGTAGTAATCTAAATAGTTTACTAGTTTGTAAATATATAAATTCATTTATTTATTCAAAAAGATAATGCCCCTTGGTAAAATGTAGATTTTAAACTTTGGAGCTTAAAAGGTGCTTTTATGCAAGACTCTGTCAGAGCACTTGCAATGTGGGAGACCCAAGCTCATTCTTTTACATCTGCCACCACCCAGGAGAACGATTTAACCACCAGACTTTGGAAAGGGCATTCTTCAGCCTTTTTGTTGAACTGCTGCCATGTTTTCCAATAAGTTATACGAGACTCATTGGTCCAGAAAAATCATACACAAGACCATGTTTCTAAACTCTAATAGTTATGTCACTTACTAAGAAAGGGGTAGCCTGGGTTCTAGTTCCAAGACTTTGTCTGTAATTCACATCATTGCATAAAATACATAAACACTGCATAATTCCTTCCAGCACTTGCGCTTTAAAATAATGAGCTCTGTTCAGTTCTGAGAGAGAAAAAAAAAAGTATTTTCATAAACACTTGACAGAACATGGATCTACTCAAGTCACTAAGTACCCTCCTGAGCAAGGTGCCTACATCTCAGAGGGTCATTAGGATTGGACAGTTGTCTTCAGTATGTTTCCATTAACTACCTCTAGATATCTCCTTGCCCAACACACCCACGCTTCTGAGACACAAAACAGTGAGCAATTTTACATCTCTAAACCATTAACTCTTGCCAAGTATAGCTGCACTGACCGGCAGATTCAAAAACTTATGGGCAAGTAACACATAAATCAACAGATGGAAAAGGGTTTTAATTTCCAGGGAATAAGGCTAAATACTTGATAAAGAGGTTAAGCTTTGTGGAGAAAGAGGGAATATGAATTAAGCACATACCTGGACATTTCCAAAGACTAGGCTCGTCCAGTATTTATCTTGTAACCCGCCAGCCCACACTCAAACTGTCAGCCTAACAGCTGGGGCGCCGCAGAGACAGAGACCATATCCATGCTAGCAAACTAAACAGGGCCAGGGAATGGGCTCAAGCCCTAACATATTATGTCCAAGCTATTAAAACACTAGCAGTGGTACAGGATGCAGCTTTGGTCTAGGCACTCAACAATATACAGCTTGGGCACCTGCATGCCATGGGCATGAACAAGGAGCAATTCCCAATGGCTCTTTGCAAACAGTCACCCTGCTCTCTGAGGGGAGACTCAGCTGTCCCGACAAAAGCCAGGCTGGGGCCACTTGGCTTCAGAGCCAGAAACAATCCCTGAGCCTTTATATTCACTCTGTAGAAGCAGCCAGAGAAACCAAGACGACATCACGTGCTAATTTTGGCCCACTTTCTTTCTCATGTTGTGTGGAAGGATAAGTGAGGGAGACAGCAAAGCTCAGTCTACCACTGAAACTCTTTGGCTCATCCTAAGCAAGTTGCAAGCGGTGTCCTGCATCACTGCACGGACAGAGAGCGGGTGCCTTCCAGGAACACTATGTTCCCAGGCCTCCAGCTCACATGCTCATCCTGAACTGCACATTTCCTACACCACTCTTCCACAATGATCTCATGTTTTTCCATAATATAGGAACTGCTAAATCCATTTTTAAATTCATTTTTTAATTCTTCTGTGAAAAAGTGACATTCAAAAAATTCTAAGATGACATTAATAGACTCCTATAAAAAGCAATTTCTATCACAATTGGGAGTTAAGATTCAGTCGATGTTCAACAGCTTCAGCCATGAGTTGGACAACAACAGTATTAATAGGAGTTAATCAGAGCTCCTTAGTCTGGACTAAAATCTTCTTTTCCATGTTTTACATTGTGTATACAATAAATAACACAGATATATGTAAATGCATTAATATATATGGGTGCAATAGATGTATTTGTATCTATTCCAGTGCGCCATTTCTTAACCACATTCTGAATGTAAACATGCAAATATTTATATACATTTGTTCAAACATATGCCCACATACACAATATACATAAAATATATTAAGTACTTGTTGGAGGGCAGTTAATGGCATATGCCCTTAAATATTTAAGCAGAGATATTCTTAAGGATGATACTGGAGATATGATCTGCTGGAAAAGAACCTGTGATGTCTAACTTGACGTTTCCCTGAGCTGGCCTATAGCACCGACATATAAGCACACACAAGAACTCTGGGTAAACTTGAATACAGGAACAAGTACTTATAGGTACTTTAAGTAGGTAGGTATTGGGTCATTTCTATGAGTGACAGAATAAGCAATATAGCTAGAAAAATGATTTCTACTCTAATTCCTCCTGGATTTTTACAAAATAATTTTCACTAATAAGAAAGAAGAACATAAGGTCAGGTAATCACTTTCAGCTGCATTAGATTATGCATTCAGAAATGGAAAGAATGAATCATATTTTCAAGACTTCTCAGCTTTGATCAATTTTTTTTTTTAAGCTCGCCTTCTCTTTAGGTTTCAAGCTCCTACTCTCTATAAAATCCAGCTGAATACAGAAGCATGTGAGACTTCTGCATATGTGAAGTCTATCTACCTTGATCACAATTTAAAGTTGTAAATAACTCCATCTTCTTGATTTTACCCTTGTTTTCATTGTTCAGTGTAACTGTGCAAAGGACTCTGAAATATGTTCCTTTCAAGCGAACATTAAGCTTTAAAATTCAGGTCTACTTGCACTACAAAATTCCTTCCCCTCTCCTCATACACATCAGACTCTGACTGTAGCAAATGGATGCTTTCTAGCTGTTCTACCACATTAGTCACTGTTAATTCATTTTACAGCAATTCCACTAAAAACAGTTAAGTTTCTTCTTCCAAATACAAGGAAGAAATGGTCTTGAGAGTGCTCATATTTTCTTCCTGCAGCTAAGATTTATGGTATGATAGAATTTAGTATATGAAGCCCTAATATGATTTTGTCTAGTTTTCTTTTCAAATGAAAAGTTGATAAAGAATGTTACAGGAAATTTCTTCTCTTGTTACTTGTCACTATCAGACAGCCAATGAATATTATTATTAAAAGCTTGAAATTTCATGTCAGTGATGGCATGAACTATGAATATTAAGATCCATATTTCAGGCATCATGGTTATCTAGCCCACCACCATATTATAATTTTATAAGTACAGAATTTTTCACTTAATGGTATGCAGTTCCACAGACTACCAGTGTTGAGGTAAGGACTTTGAAAATCTCCTGTTACATAATTATCACTCATTAATAACAGCAAGTGCAGAACTATTCCAGCAATTTCTTTCCCAGACTCTCTCTCATGGACTTGCTAGTCAGCCATAATAATTTAAGACATGAAAAGAAAAAAATCTAGTGTCTTCTGCACTTTTGAAATACATCCTACCTGCCCCTTTCCAGTATTTACAATAGGGTAACAAGCTAAACTGCAGAGTTTCTCTGACAATTAATTCAGAAGTATGCACTGTGAACGTGCATATGCAACATATTCTAAACAAAATAAATAGAGAACAAAACCTCACAGCTATTCTCAAATAAAACTGATGGCTTAGTCCACAGAACTTCATTTTCTAACACAAGTTTTTGATTTTAGACTTTACACAGTAACCAGAACACAGTAGAGTTGGGGGAGGTGATGGTATTGCAGAAAGGGAAGGAGACGATCATAAATTAACCAGTTGGCACAGGCCTAGCTCTAGTATCATGAACAGTGCTGCTATAATATTATTGCTGTAAGTTAATGTGATCCTTTATACAGCCTTTTTTACTTCCACAGTAGCCTATTTTCAAAAAGGAAAATGGTTTCATTTGAATTGCAAATCCTATCACATACATAGTTTTATTCTTTTGTATCAGGATGAGTGACAGTGGTATATTAGCGTTAACAAATCTTACCCAGTTTTAAACACATTTCTGGTATTGAAAGCTAACAGAGCTGAAAACTGAATGGGCAAAGGCTCTGCTCTGGTATTCACTCCTTTATTGGAGCCTTGAAAGGACCATGTGGAGGGAACCTGATAGAAATTTCGTGTCGTTGCTAAATAGAACTCAATCCAAGGTAGAAAAATAAAAGGTTAGATGTGCCGTCTTTTATATCATGTCATTCCTGGGGGCCAGTGCTTTCAAAACTAAAAGTAGTTTTAGTTTGTGCAGCCTGTTTGATTCAACCGATCCCTCAGTTTAATAGACTACAGGCCTCACAAAATTGCTGAACCAAATCTTTCTGAAAGGGACTGTGCCTCCCGTACACAAATCCATTAGTGTGGGTGGCAGCAAAAGACAACCAAAAAAACAGGGGGAAGGGAATTCTTCCCCGAGGCTCCTCTGCTCTTGCCTGTATCGAGCACAACTTTACGCCGCTGATTCAAATACTCCAGCGCAGCAAAGAGAGGTTAGCATTAAGACATCTAATCCGCCACATACAACCATTACAGTACGAACATTCACACTGTATGTTCCCAGGAGGAAAGGAGGGACACACCTAGGGCACAGGCAGAGCTTAACATACTGTGCCCAATAAAGATGGTTTCATGCAGTCATACTTGAAGTGCTCCAAAGCAGAAAGTGACCTGCCTGGACAGCCCACAGCCTGCAGGAGTTGCAAAACTCCAGTCAAACAGGCTGCTTTAAAGGCACAAGATGGCAAAGACCTACTTCTATCCAAACTCGGCAACTCTTTCCTAAAATGGCAATTTTATCTCCAGTGTTGAGATTTACAATCAAGGATAGAGAGAGTCACGCTAGCAAGAGACTTACAAAAACAACAAGATGCATACAGGAGTGGATGCTAGTCTAAATAATTCTTAACATCAACTTAATTAAAGAATGTCTAATGGCAACAAGGTCTAATACTTATTTCAACAGGTTTCATGTTTTAATCCTTAACCAGGAAATCTTTTATTGGCATTTGACTCGAGTCCTGATTTCTGGAAGACTGACAATCCGAACTTACTTGAATTTCACCTTTCACAAATGCAGGAGACGGACTTAGCAACTCACATTTTTAATGTTCTCAGTCACTTCCAGCATAGGCACCAGAGATGCAGACAAGTTAAATATCTTCCTAACACGGTAGATCAAAGACAGCCTTACCACATCTAATAGGGCAAATATGATACTACAGGGTAAATAAATACTATATTATCGTTTGGGCTATTTTGTGTTCTTGACTTCATCAGCCTGAGAACCAGATGGAAAGCCAACAGAAGTGTTGTGAGCTCACTCCTGCAAATGCTGCAAAGACAATAGGTTCTCCATACAACACTTTTTACACATTGTCTCAATTTTGCAGTTTGCAGGTTTCCAAGAGATGAATGACAGATGGAGCAAGTAGTTTTAGCTGCCAACATAAATGTTGGTCACTCTAGTCTTGGTCCAAAGGCTTTGACTAAACAGAGCCAGGATGTTAGTACAAGGTGAAATTCTGCTCGATATAATGTATTACATGTTTTTTAGAATCTGAGAAAACGATGTTCTGAACATGAAAATCACTTAAAAGCATTGATTTTGAATCTGTTGCCTTGGCAGCAAAGATTGCATAAGTTGGAGGAAAGAATCTTTCCCCAAACCCACATTTTTCTAGTAATATCATTCCTTCAGAAACACTTACACCTAATGGACTGTTGTTTCTAATCACGACTAAGTAATATGGATAATCTCCATAACAAGATTTGTAATCAGTCTCTTAGATCTCACTTTTCCTCACAGGATTGCTCAAATTCCCTGTTCCCATTCTTCAACAATTAAAAATAAACAAACAAAAATGTTTTCATTTCACTGTTTATCATTTAAAAATCCTTGACCACACTGATCTATGTTTAATCCAGGTTTATGGTTCCACCTGTACAAAAAGAGTGCTCTTTAATTTACATAGTGGTTTATAGGCACAGTTTTGGAGAAATACAAAGTAAAGGCAAAGAAGTATGGTAATGGTGAGCACAGATAAAACCCCTCATGTTTCTCACCTATGCTGCTATCTGAGTAGAGTGCAAGAAACTCTCAAACCCCATCTGATCCCAAAACCTAAAAACAAGAAAAACCTCAAAGTTGACTAGAGTCATAGAGGAAGAAACAAACACCTCTTGTGACGTCAGTAACTGAGCAACAACTTCGCATTAGAGGTAACTGAAAGGTGTTTGGGTTTTTTGGTAGCCAAACTTCAGAACTGGAGAAATGAAAAATGAAAACTGGCTAACAAAAGTAAAACATTATTTTTTAACTGTCCATTTATTTACCTACTGGTGGCAGATAACAGCAGAAATTCTCACTTTTTATCTAATTACTTTCACTTGTAGTGAAATTTGCCCTCTTTTTTGCTTCCTAAGTAATCCTGAAGCAGAGAGATATTTTCTGCTCCTGTCAGACAAATTTTATGCAGTCTGAAGGTAATTCAGGCAGTTTCATTAAATTCTATAAATACAGTTGGATGTTACAATATGAACAAAACAGCTGCTATAACGGAAAGATTGTCACTAGGATTTACACACAGGAAAGATTTCAAACAACATACAAAATACCCTGCTCACTGACTGCATTCATCTTCTTACTACCTGTCAACAAAGTTGGAATAAAATGTTGAAGGAAAAAAAAAATCAACTTTTGAACACATGCTATAAACATCACTTCCGTCATTCACACAAGAACCTTGGGAAATCCTTTTCTGCAGTGTTTCACAAAAACAAATACTGAGGAAAATCATAAGATATTTAGAAGTCTGCTTCAGAGTATTGAACAAAAAGTATCTCCTCCTGGTTCAACTCTTAACTTTTTAGGTTGAGAAGTTCATGGGGGTGAATTAATGAAGAATACATGAACCAAAAACACTCTAAGGTTTTTCCATTGCTCCAGTGATGCAGTGATTAATTAGACAGCTAACTAAGCATATAGCTACTCTGCATCACTGTTGGGGAGAACATATCTGAAGTACATATTGTTCCTGGAAATCTAGAAGAAATGTAATTATAGGTTAATCCTCCTAGATGCAAAGGGAAATTGCTGGGTGTCTAGAAATATATAGTATTTCTTCTTGTAAATATTAGTCATTTTAAACAGAAGACTGCATATACACAGTAGTTGCTTTGCTTGCAGACCAATCCAGAAACTTTCAAACAAAACAAACCGCTTAAGGGAGTATCAACCAGTTTAGATCGCTGTTACAGTTAGATAACAACTTCAGCAGTTATCATTTTTGTAAGGCAATTCTACCACTGTTACCATATTACTAAATGTGGAAATATTGTCAATATCATCCGTATGAAAAGAAAGTCTGGAAGCCTCAGGAAAAAAAAATTTAAAATCTGATTTTATTTGCATGATGAAAAACATTTCATTTTCTAGGTTGAAATTTTCAGAGGCTAATCACCAGGAGACTAACAAAAAATGAGCTATTCCTTAATAAAGCATAGCTGATACTTTCACTTGAAGACGTTAAAGGATCATAATCTTGTCTAATGCGTTCCATACTTGAATTTATTCACCAAATAGCTTGTAAAAAAGGTATTTGAGCTACTGGCAATTTACAAACAGATTTTAATGAATGTTAAATATTCAGAACTCAAGCTCTTTTGGACATTGAAGTCATACGCTTTCCTCTGAAAACAATATATAAAATTAGGTTTTCTATTTTTATCCACGTTGTGCAAACTAAAAATTGATGTTTCCTATTATTTTGGTGCACTAATTTTTAATTGTCTGTATCAGAGAATATTCCATATTTATTTATTAAGAGCCACAGAAACTGAAGAAGTGGAGCACACTTAAGAAAAGGGTTAAATTTTAACAAATATGTATCACAATATTCTAGACCTAAGAACTATAATTTTTAATATTTTGGAAACCACAGGCATATGTGGGGAGCTGGCAAGACACGTTAATGTGTCTAGGTGATGGGTCATTAAGAAGGGACTTCATCTTACATATAATAGAAAAATGAAAGTCTTCTGTACCATATAAAAGCAATACAGTTAGAAAAAAAAAAAACTGTGCTAAGATGAAGTCCCTTCTTAATGAATCTGAAAACTAAAATAACCCATCTCCTCCTCTTTCACTAACTTTTCAATTTTGGTTGCTGGTCTTTAAACACTTTTTCTTGTTTACTCGTGTTTTCTACTTACCATCCTGTACTACTAATGAATGAACTTGCTGCAAAAGATCAAATGCACTGCTGTTATAGCCACCAATGTCGTTTTTTTCTGTAATACTTGCAATATTGTAAGAATGATAGCGATAAAGTATATAGAGGAGAGGTTACCTCCACAGGGACCTCACTGCTATCTATACTTCTATCTAACACAAGGCTATAAGTAAGCAGTTCAGCCCAATAGCTGTGCATTCCTGGAGTGAAACAGTAAATGCTGAAAGTTGATACATCAAAAACAAGTTCACAAGATTCTGGGGGCAAGGACAACAGACAAGGCACCTACAGATTTCATTGCACATGTTTTTCAGCTTTTACTTATTTCCTCTCAATGACAGCAGTACAAGAAATAAAAAGCATCATATGAACAGCATCCCTCTGCCAGTCCCATGAATTTTGTATTCCCTTTCCACGTTATTGCATATTGCAATCGCCATCTAAAAACATTTCTGCTTTCAAAACTACATAGAGGGTAATTTACTATAGCCACCACTTGTATTTTTCACTTTCATAATGGCTCCTCTCAGTAGGAAGTGATACATGTGAGATGAAGGCTCCACTTCAGATGCTTTTTAAAAGGAATATTTCCCCCCATAAGGTGAAGTGATTCTTAATCACATCATACAGATGAAAGGGGAAGTTTAAACTTATTTCACCTTTTCATTCTCTTTCCTATAATTAACATTTTACCCCAGATGATGTCTTACATGTAAAATTCAGGACAGCTTGACACAAATGAACAAGTCTATGTTATAATAGAGCAGTATGTAACATGACTTTACACAGTTAAGAGAAATAGCACTAGCTTCCTCCCTGGAAATACAGAACAAGGAAAATCTTACACAGGAAAAGAGGATTTGTTTCTAAATTTAAAGACTGTAGTATGAATGGCATAAGGCCACCTTTCACCAAGAAATAAATAAAACTTCAAAAAATAAGGTGCCTATTTAGAAATATCTCCACTTAGGGATCTTAAAGAGAAAACCTTCTGACTTGAAGTCAGAAAAAAAGGGATCTCTACATCACCACAGTTATGCGACCGGGCAAGGAAGTCAAAATTCATCCCTGCAGCAGGAAAGAGTAGGAAAAGGTTAAGATGAGAACAAAATCATGAGCCATAGAAAGCAATTACCCACAGACAGAACATGACCAAACATAGGAAGTATAAGTAGTCATTCATTTCCTGTCAGTGCTGTCACTGCTAATGGTTAGAGACTCATAGTCGCCCACTCAGCTCTCCTGGCCATTTTCACTCCAGCACTGCACCATCAGCAGTCCAGCCCTGCAGTACTGCAAGGCCAAGTCCAGCTCTTACAAGACACTTGGAGTGAAAGAGAAGCCAGAGAGCTGACAAAGCCACTTGCAGCACTCTGTGCCTCTGCCCATCCTGAGAAAGGAGGCCTAATGATGATGACAAGATACAGAGAACAACATCCTGGGGTAATGAGTTTATCAGAGTGCTGCGAGAGAAACAGGGGCATTGTGAGACTCTCTGGAGAGCACCTGGGCTCATCTTCAAAACAAGATTAGACTCTAGCAACTTTTAAGTGTGCTTTCCCTTATTAGTCTTCTGACATGAATAATAAATAAAAGGCTTTCCATCAGCAGTTCAGTATCACTCTTTGTGGAACAACTGATGCTCCCCCTGCAATAAAGCCCTGAAAGAGGGTGAGATGACAAGCGCTCTGAGAACAAGCAGGCACCGAGGGTGCTCAACACCTGTCAAGAACCAACAGAGGATGATACGCTCTGGAAGTAATGCTAGACTTCAGGATATTTCTCATTTTAACCCTGCCACACACACACAAACTACATTGCCTTGCATTTCACCCTTCATAAAGACCTAAGGACCCTTCAGAAAGGATGAGTCCTACCCAAAGGATTGGCAATGTCAGAAAGGAACTTTTTTGCTTTGCTGATCTTGTGCTTTTAGGAAGCACAAAGTAACTTGAATGCTTTTTTCACTGCCCAGTTGCTCACCACTTCCCAAACGAGCTAAGTAAGAAATCAGGAGCCGAGTCTCACGGCAGAGCTATCAGAGGCCGCGAGGACCTGCGAGAGGTGAGGGGAGCATCCCCAGCGCTCCCGGCCAGGCTCCGCACTCAGCACCACTTGCTCACAGTGTCTCTCTCCCCCAGGATTCAGTCAGCAGCTCTGGTTTATTTTAGATGCCAGAATTAGGAGCAATAGGGGTGGGTGATTTATATAGGGGAAGAGTATATTTGCCAAAAATACGACTTGGAGTCAAGCATAACTGTTCACAAATGTGAGCTGAACACAGCTAATGGCTTTGGATTTAAAAGCTAAGAATTAAAGAAAAAAAAGGTTTCATTTCCACATTTCCAAAATGAAATACTACTTTGTTTCAAAATGACATTTTATTCAAAAATATGGCCAAGGACTTCTTAAAGCAAGAAACACACCCCAAACCCAATTTATCATCTTGAATCAAGTATCTAATTTTATGTTAAATTATGTGCCTTTTTCCCTTTTTGCTGGGAAAAGAACTCTATGAAATTATTTTCCCTGACTACTTTTTATTTGGTCATAAAAATCAAAAAAATCAATTGATATTGATTGATCATCTGATTAATGAAAGGTTTATACTGTCTCCTTCCAGAAATGCACTACCCGACTTTCCAATTGAAACACTTAAGAACTAGAAACACTTACTGAAGGGATCCGAACATACTCTGAAATCTCCAGCAACATAAATGAAGAACTGTGCATGGGTAACAAGCACAGTAGTGGGCCATTATAGATGGCCCCTGTATCAGTTCAAGTTCAGCCTCATTACTTCCCACTAATCTAGTGACTGAGATCAGAGAGACAGGTAGTAAACTAACTTCTTGGCAGGTGACTACAAAAGACAAAAATCTATGTTTAGGACATTGGAAAAATTATGAAAAATGATATCATGATTAAAACCACTAACCACAGGATATTAGCATGTGCCAAAAGGATAATGTAAAACTTTAAACAACCAGGGCATGAAAAAATGTTTTCTGTTTGCCAATACTATCTCACTTTATCCCTCATTTAATGTACAACTCACAAAAAAAGAAAAGTTGTTTTAAGTCACTAATCCCTGTTGTGCTTCTTAAAAGACACAAATACACCTAAATGTGCATCTATATATACATGTATAAAATGACAAGAATTCTGAATATCTCATCAGAGATCATATTGCATATTTTTCCCCATATTTAATATGATACAGTTTTCATATATTTCTACATTTGGTACTATCACGTTCTCCTTCAATTTCAGAGTGGACTGAAATGCTCAAATATCTCCTAGAAAAATATTTGCGAGGACTGAGAAATAACCTCAGGAAGTTAGACTGACACCCTTGGAATGCAAAGATCAAGGGTTTATTTTCACTATTTTTATTACAAACAAAGAACTCAGTACAACTCCAGTGGCATCACTGGGGGAGGTAAAGGGGAGATGAGGAACAGTTGGAAAGCTGGAAAAGTTACAGATATTATTTGAAAGCCCTTAGCCTTCTTAATGTACTTCTCATATCACTATAGCAATGGAAATACCCAATGCCTTTTCACCAAAGTTTCATTTATATCTGGACGAAAGAATAACATTACAAATTTAGAACGCTGTCTCTATGTGAATTAGAATAAAAACTTTTAAATACTTCCAGGTTAAGAAAAAATACACAGAAAAATAAAAATAAGACTCATTTAAACTGTACTCAATTCCCTGTACTTCCCCATGCAAACCGGGCAGGAATTGTTTCATCCTAAACATTAAAAAACCGAAGCCACTTGTAGCACATCAAGATAAGACGTTCACACCTCTACGTGAGGGCTCATACAAACTGTTTCTTGTTTATATCCCTATTAGGAGTTCACAGTAGTCACCAAGATTATTTCACTTGATTTGATTCCTTCCCTGTTCTCCGTGGCTCATTTACTGAGCCCGGTGCGAGGCTATTCACATTCCCTGAGAAGAGCTGTATGAGCATTTAGAGGCACAAAAGCAGCAGCCAGATAACACAAACTGTAGCCTGGCCACCACAATACCAGTCCTTTCCCAGCACCTCATAAATGATCTCACCCAGGCCATCCTTTAAGGCAAAGGGGCGAAACAATTTTCCATGCTGCTTCCATGTTACTGCCTTTCCCAAATCTCTCAGCCTGTCAGGGAGAAAAAGGGCTATAGTGTCAGCATAACAGGAACAAAGAATCCTAAGGTTAATGCCCTCAATACACACAGCATTCTTTATATCCCAGGTTGCCTGATCCAGCTTTTTGCCACAAACACTAATAATAGCAAATCAGTGCTGAATAAACAAAGTACATTTATGTAAAGCTGGAAAACATTCGCAGTAATCAACTGAAATACATGTGTTTTGTTTTGTTTTTTTTTTTTTCAATAAAAACAACAGCTTGAGAAAAGCCAGCATGACTGACTACGATGATGCATTGGTTTTCTTTTTCAGTTATTGCTCTCTAAAGAGGTAAGCAGCACTCCATCAGAAATGCATAAAAGCTGTTTCCTCGGTCTCTAATAAAATATAAAAGGTTCAGTTCCTGACAAGTGAAAGCTTAAAATGTCACATTATCATATTATTTTGTGTAACTGATCCCTGATAAGTTATTATCAGTCTGCTTTCAAGCTATGTGGCTTTGGATTCAATAAAGCTTAACTGATATATGAATGAACCATCCATCTCTGCTCCAATACTTGACATAGAGGGGAAAAAAATATAAAAGACAAATGGCCAGCTTGCTTAATTTAAAATATTCATCGTTCTGATTTAGAGTCTGTCACAGTTCTTGTGATATAACTTTTCACTTGTGCCAGAGAACACCATTAACACTGCTAAGGAACCAGAGCGGAATTACTTCCTGACACACGTCCACAGTACACAAAACTAGGCAAGCATTAGGGAACATGAGGAAAAGGATAGCTAAAAAATCATACAAACAACAAGGAGAAATGCTGCACAGCAGAGGGTTTTCTCGCTTCTCTTGTTGGCAGAGAGCCACCACCTCTGGACCGGCGATCCCTAGGGAAAGGGCCCATGCCAGGACTCCGCATGCAGCCTGGATCCAGCTCCCGCACAGCCCAGCCCCAAAACTGCAGCTCCGCTAGTGGGTGCTGGTTGAGCCCCATGCTGTGGGGACACAGCCTGTATCTCGCTCTGTCCCCAGGCTCTGCAGCAGGTACATCCGTGACAGACTGTATTGTGTGGACTCAGCTTCTCAGCCTGACCTCTCTCATCACTGAGGACTTGCCAGGCAGTCATGCAACCCTGACCCTGCCTGGCACACAGGGGTCTGTGGAGCCACAAAACTGACTCATTTTGCCAGTTAACTATTACAAGAAGGAAAACCATACATTGCACATAGATTAAAGAGAATAAAAAAAAAAGACTATTTTCTACACCATAGTTTCTTTTCTTGTCTTTAATGTTAGGCCTTAAAACTATTCTGAGATATTATCCCCCTGAGTCCATGTTCAGCTTGCTATTCCTATCATGATACCAGTAAAATATGAAAAGAATCAAAATTGTAACACTGAGCACGAAGCACCCTTCCAAAATGCCCCTCTGCCTCTAATCTGACCTCTGTGCCAGGCAGATCTTTGCATCTGCATCACATACTAATAAGCAGCCTATCCGCTGAAACTTACTACAGAAAATTAATGACTTGTGATTACATCTAATAAAACATCCTTTCATATTTATTGGATGCTACCAAAGAACAGAGGTTTCCGGAACATCCTCCAACAACAAACAATAGATATCTGAACTTGGTATGATTCATTTGCACATGTGATCTGGGAAAGAAATCAAATACAAGTATTTTGGAAGGAAATTAAAGACAGAGCCTGAAAAAAAAATCAAAAATATGAGAATATCATTTATTGTTTCCTGCCATCTAGACTAACACAAGTAAATGCGGCAGTGGAGAACCCAGAAATAGTGCTTCAAAGGGAGCAAGGCATGCAGAAGTCAGCAGAGTTTCAAAAAAGGACAGCGAAGGGCAAGGCTGTTGTTTTCCATGTATCTGGTCAGAGGAAACCATCAGGACCTCTTACAGAGTCACTGGACATTCATCAGGAGGCTGGGTTTGGGGCCTCCCGCGCTCTGCTCTTAGGTTTCCTCCACAGGTTTGGGTGACTTCCAACAGTGTCCCTTTCTCCAGCCAGTCTGGCTCCATTCCCCCTGGGTGCATTTAAGAAGGGGGGACCTCACAGATCAGGTTTGCAGGATGGAACTCTGGCTCTCCAGAATGTCCCACTAACTTACAAACACTTTTAACCTGAACGCCAGTTTAGGAGGAAGCCAGTGAAGGCTGCTGAGCTTCACGCTCTCCCCCTTCCTGCTTTTCTCATCCCTTCTCCGAGCTGCAAGCTTCACCCTGCTCCCTTGTACTGAGCCATCATATCTTTTGCTAGATCAATTCAATACACTAACTGGCAGACAAGCTGCCTAGAAAAAACACACACAGAAATGTTAACAGTGCCTGCCAATTAGCAAACAAAACAATTACGGGGGGGGGGGGGGGGGGGGGG
>JAVCKT010035042.1:0-27124 GCA_032273925.1 Rhynchotus rufescens
GCGGGAGCGACACCCCCCCCCCCCCGTTGCTGAGGAGATTCCCCCCCTTCCCCCCCCCCCGCCGGCCCTCACCGAGCGTCGCGCGCTGATTGGCTCTCAGCCGCCCTCCCATTGGTCCGCCGCGCTGTCACTCACACCCTTTCCCCTGCCCACGCCCCCTCGCTCCGCGGCGGCTCCCGCGGCGGGCGCTGATTGGCGCTCCCCGCCGAGCCCCCCTGTGGCCGCGCGAGGTCGCGGGTTCGAGCCCCGCTGCCGGCGGCGCCGGATCCGCCTCTGCAGCGGGGGACGTGCCCGGCGCCTTCGGTGTCCCCGGCCCCGGGGGGACCCCCGCAGAGCCCCCCCTGCCCGGCCCGGCTGCGCTGGTGTGCGGCGCACGTCCCCGCGCCTCGCGGGGGGCGATGGGGAGCCCAAGGTTGAATGGAGGTGAGGAGCAGGGATGGCCCGTGGCAGAACCGGGCCGTGGTGCCACCTGCGAGGCAGCGCTGGCCGGTCCTCGTGGCCCCCGCCAAGCGGTGACACCCCGCGCTGACCCGCGGCGCCCTCATCCCGGCGTGGGACCCTGTCCCTGCGGTCGTCGCCCTCTTCCTGGGCTGCAGCCAGAGCCCTGCCGGCTCCTCGCAGAGCCTGCTCCGTATCCAGGGCTCCCTGCGGCCTCTCCCGGGCTCTGGGAAGCCGCAGCCGCCGCGGGACTTTCCTGCCCGACCTGTCGGGTTGCTCCTCTGCGTGTTTTGGCTGAGGGAAGTTTGTTTCGCTGTTAACACCACAGGGAGAACGGGCTTGTCCCGGTGTGCAAGGCCGGGATCGTGGCGTGTTATGTCTTCTTAATGGGCATGACCTGTGCTGCCCAAAGCCAAGGCTGGGCATCCACAAAGCTGCTTGCACACGGGCTTGTAGAGAGGCTGACGTTAGCGAAGAAACCAGTGTATTAAAACCGAAAAAAAAAAATGGGTGAAAGCGGTGAATTTGCTGCTATTTTGTGCTCGAGAGTTTGTCGCTCCTGGGTGTGGTGATCCCCGGTTCCTGCTTACTTTAGGTTAAAGGAGCAGAGAAATACCGTGTGTTTTCTTAGGGCGTGCTTTGGGAAACCCCAATGTGTGCGGGATGGTGAGAGCATTGGTGGGACTTAGCTTTGGTGGAGGGAAAATCTATCGAGCAGGGCTGCGGGATTGCAGGATGCGATCCTGGTGGGCAGCAGGGGGGACCCCTGCCCTCCCCTAAGTGGCTGTGAGTACCCTGGAGAAGCAGCTTTGCTCCCTTCATTCACGTGGCCACCCAGCCCGCTGAGTACCTGTTTGCATGAGCACGGGCATGGCTTGGCAAGCAGAGGCCTGACGCTGATAAAACTGCTCCAGATGAACATTGTGCCTGCACAGCTGGTTTTGCAGAAGAGGAAATGTGATTTTTGGAAGACACTGGAGGTTAGGAAGCTGTAGAAATGGAGAGCTACAGACCTGAAATGATGAGAAACTGGCCTGATAAACACGGAGGTAAGAAAATGCAGTGTAATTTGGGTGTGGAAGTCCCCAAGGAGACGCTTTCTACTCCGTGCTTGAAGTCTGTGAGAGACAAACTTGGCATCCCAAGCGCCGACACTGACGTTTGGCAACCACCTGATCGGCCGAACACAAACCTGGGATTTGCTTGGGGGAAACCTTCTCTCCTGTGTGTGAAGCAGCCCAGTTTCCCAAGTGGTGCCAACGTTTCAGGGACAGATGAGTCCATCGGCTTCTCTCCAAGGAAAGTCCTTGTTGTAACAAGCCTTCTACACCAAGGGGCTATTTCCCCACGCCAGGAATCGACTTCCCTGTGTAAACCTGGGCTGCTCGGGCTGAGGAGACGGAGCTTTTTAATAAGGAGAGGAGGAGGAGGAGACGCTACTCCCTTCTAGACACCACAGATGATTCGAGGCACAGTTGGCAGCGTGTCAGGCCCAGAATCGGTGCATTCTGTTCATTAAGGAGTGACTGTCACTTGTAGCAACATTTAGAAAACGTTTTGAGGGGTAAGGCAGGATGTTAATGGCTGTATGTGTAGCTGAACGGAGCTGTCCGCTCTTCGCTTGGGTGGAATTCCAGCGTGTCCCAGAGGATGGGCGCTGCTCTCGGAAAAGTGCCCTTGGAAGAGGGTGTTTTGGGGGGAATGGGTCGTTTATCAGAAAAGTGAGGTCTTCGGGGCTGGTGGCCGGTGCAGAAGACGGCATTAACACAGCAGAGTGGCACGAGGGAAGTGCACCCGAAACAGGGCAGTCCTTTTATACAGGCGTTCCATGGCTCATGGAACTTCCCAACAACTGTCTCAACAGACAGGTCAAAGAGCTTCTTTCAAATCCTTTTGGTGGCCTCCAGCAGCACAACATCAGTTTCAAAGGTCTTCCTTAACGGACTGCTTAAACCCGAGGACATTGGACTTGTTTTGTAAAGCACAGGGAGACACTTGGTGGCTAGGAACTGTAGGAGTTGGCCTTTATAGTGACATTCTCCCTTCCTCTAGTGGAAGCTGTGTTCCTTTAGAGGAACAGCTGTGTTCCTTTAGAGGGGACCTGGCGAGGAGGAGAGATGTAGGGAATCATCCTTGTGCTCCGGGAGGAAACAAGGGCAAGCACTCGGCTTCCTGAGGATTTGCATTGGGGGAGATAAGAGGGTTTCCTTCTCCTCTCAGTACCCGGAGCCCCAAGCAAGGAACCCAAGACAGTGCAGGACGGCTGATGGAAAACACCCCTACCCTGCAGAACCATTGGGAATTATCAAATTCCCCTTCCCCAACCTCCTACCCTCCAGTTCATTTGGTTTTTCTTGATCTTTTGGTGGGCTGCGTTGGGTCAAATCACTTGTTGTGGCAGTTTGCATACAAGGTTAAGGTGCTTTCTGGCAGAAATAGATAATTCAGTGGTGAAAGGAAAAATAAGGGCGCTCAGCCTTCACCTCAGCCCTTCTCCAGGCTCATTTCCTGGCAGGTCGCTTCAGTTCCTTCCACAAACCCTCTCCTTAAGGGATTTGCCAAGTGCTCCCTCTCTGTGAGCAAAAGCACTGAATGCACCTTCCAAACGCTTCAGGGTCCAGCACTTTTTCAGTTTTCCACGAGTTTTGCCATGCAAAGGAAAGGAAAAAGAAGTGACGGGTCCTTTAGAGGAAGCAGAGGGAAATGGAGAGGAATAAACCCAGACCAGACTCATAAACATCTCTGCCCCTTGGACAGCTCTGTGCATATGTTCGTACGGTCATGTAGTCCTTTCTGTGCTTAGGATATGTGGGTTTTTTTCCCTTTTTTTTTCCTGTTGGCCAAATATGTCATTTTTAGACTGCAACATTAACAGTGTAATTAGAGACACGCTGTTGTCAGAGCTTGACCTTGCAGATATCCCCAGTCTCCGAACCCAACACATGCTAATCTCATAGACGTTTTGCAAGGACACTTAGCGCTAAAAATCATTATTTCCTGCTCTCTGCATAGTTTAATCTGATAGATTTTTAACACACAACAGGGTTTATTACCCCATTAACGAGACCACATGGCTCCCGTGGCCAAGGCAAGAAGCCTCTGCAGAGCCTGATGCCTCGTTGCTTGTGTAGCGTGATGGCCAAAGCCCTCGGTGTCGGGGCACCAGGAGGAACGAGAACAACAAAACAAGCAGGGTGAGAAGTCTGTGATTAATGCTGTTTTTTTCCCATTTAAGAAAGTGAACGAGGCTCCTTTCTCCTAGCGGCTCTGTGTGGTTGCTGTCAAGAAGGGATTTCCTTAAATCTGGCCTTAAAAGCTTCATGCCATGAAGTCTGTCAAGGTGGAGGAAGGATGATGGTCCCTTCCAGACGCAACTGGAGCTGGAGCCGATCCGTTCAGTTCTGCTCAGGGAACTGGGAAGGTCCCTGGTGAGAAGCTGGGACCATTTGGCCACGCGGCTCCAGATCTGGCACCTCCATTTCCCCAGTGATGATGCTCTGAATCTTGCAACTGGTTTAACTTGAGCTGCTTGGGATTAGGCTGCAGTGCCCTAAATAACGTTTCCTGCCCCGAAATGTGGCTTCCTCAGGGCAGAAGAGAGGTGCTGACCCTGTTCATCCTATGCGGCCTTAGACTCTGTAAGCACGAGCTTAGAGCTGCATAGGAGAAGGGGAAATCCAGACACCTCTGGGCTTGCTGTTTATCTGCTGACTTTGTATTATTGGCCAAAAATCCCCAGCCGTTGGCTTTTTCAATGTCTCTATCAGCCAGGATTGGATTTTTACATGGAAAATTGTTGCTTTGTGTCTTGTGCTCCCCGGTGTAACCCCCAGCCTGGGATACCAGCACCCACAGGTAGCCTCCGAGCAGAGGCCTCGGCTCCGTCGGGAAGCGCTTGCACGGATGCTCCCGTGTGGGGGTGAGCAGCCGATGGGACACCAGGAATCTGGCACTGAAGGGACCCCAGCAACATAGGGACCGACTTCGGCAGTCGGGAAATAAACACAGAATCTGCAGCATTGGGGAGGAAATTGAAGACTCGGGGCCACGAGCCCTGATGGAGGCGGGAAACGGAGGCTCTGCCTCTTCCCTGTGGCTCCATCGGGGCATTTGAGCATCCCACACAGAGCAGAAAACTCTGATATTGGCTTGCAAGGCTTCCAGGCCATGTCCCACCTCATCCTGTGGAGACCCCAGGCCCCTTCCTGCCCTAAACTCAGCTCTGAAACCATCCTCTTCCCTTTTTCACTAGGGCAGGCTACAAATGTGCATGCAATTACCGCAGCTCGGCTGGCAGGCGGTACCTTGCCAAAGTGCAGTTGCTCAATTGCTTGATTTTTCTTTTTTCTTTCCCTATTTTTTTTTCTCTTTCCCAGTTTAGCTTAAATCTCTTCCTAATTAATTTAAAGCAAGCTGACGTAAGCCTGATTTTTTGGCTAGGAGAAGCTAGTCGATGTGTCTTTTGCTCTGACTTAATTAAATCCTTTTTAAAGTTGCTATGTAATTAAATGGGTAAAATTCAGCGTCTCCTGCTATTCCCCTGGGCTGTCCAGTTTCCCAAGCACCTCTTTACCTCCAGTTTTGAGGAATGCAGGAATGAGAATATTTTAAAAAAGAAGAAATAAACAGGAGATAAATAAAGAGTTTCATAGAGTCATAGAATGAAGGGAATTAATATTCCCAGCCGCTTTGCAGAACTTCATCGTGCTTGCAGGCTGCTGAGCACTGGTACCAAAATAGCCCTGATTAATCACAGGAAATTTGTGTTATTCAGTCTTTCTTGCAAATCACCATTTACTACAGCAGCTGCTGCAGGAATGAAATGGCGAAAAGGAGATGGGGGGAAAATGAAAGGCTCCACGTAGGGATTTGGGAGCTGCAGGTCGGTGCTTGGGACCTGCTGCTCCCTCGCATGGAATGTGATGGCCAGAACCCAGAGCTGCCAGCGGGAATCCCAGTAAGTGAAAAATCAGGAGGAAAATTCAGGATATCTCCCGGTTAAGCCTGTGCCAGGGGGGCCGCTGCCTGGTGCTGCACGGGATCCTCAACTGGCATCTGAAGGACACTGAAAATTGCACTTTTCCCCCTTCTTGGATTTTGGGATAAAGGAATGAGCGGCATTCCCAGGCTTGCCCTGCAGCCCGAGGCTCTCGCTGCACCTGTCAGGTGGATGCACGAAGCTGCCTGCGCTCCTGCACAAAGAGAATTGCCAAAAACTCCCGTTACTGCCTTAAAAAGGATGCGGCCGTGGCCCAGGAAAGCCAGGATTTCTATTAGAGCTTGAAGCAAGAAGCACGAGAGGAGTCTGAAACCAGGAGACTACAATTTGGTGCTTTTAGGTGACGTTGCTCTTGTTTTCCCATCATTTATACTTCCAGTGAGATGTCTCTTTTCCATAGAAACCCCAGGAAAAAGTGGCAGTATCTGGTCTGATATAGGTAAATGCAAAACTTTTAAAAGGTTTTTTCCGTCTTGTTTTTCTACTTTTCATCATCACAAAACACTATCCAACCTATGTTTCTGATTTTATTCCTGCCACCTGTTCTAAACTGGCTGTTAGAAGGCATTTTGGGGGGCTTCTCCATTCTCCTTAACCAGATCCAGTCAAAATGAGTCCTAAAAACCCCATAGGGAAACAGAAGAGAGCAGGGCCTGGCTGATCAGTTAGTTTTGCTCGGTTCTTTGGGCAGCAGGGCAGCAAAGCAGCAACGTGCAGTGCATTTATGTGCTGGGGAAAGGCAGGTACTGGTGCTTTGTAGGTAGGCTTTTGGCAGATATTTGGTATTTTAAGCGGGAGGATCTTCTCTTTCTTATTTATATCATTATTCATGACATTGCATTTGTTTCCAGGGCACATCCAGCATTTGCTTCAGCCATCCGCAGGCTGGAGGTTTTGTTTTTCTCTGTGCAATGGGAGAATTGGGTTTAATTCGGAGAAAAAGGGGTCACTCGGCGCTGGCCTTGCTAGAAGCCTGCCTAGCAAATCAGGGCTGCAAAACCCCAGTGTATAACTGGAAGCAGGGCCCTAGAAAGTCCCTGCTTTGAGTCCTTATAACTACAGAAACTAGCTTTTTTTGGTGCTATTGGAACTAAATAGGAAGTTTTGGAATCTCTGGAAGATGGACAAGGTGGAATATCCCCAGGCTGGACTGCAGGTGCATCAACAACCAAGGCTTTTTTCCCCGGTAAATAGGCTGCTGCTTAGGAGGAACGTGCTGCTTCCCCATCCAAGGCTGGGCTTTATTCCCCCTTTTTCCCCCCCAATCTGTTTTGGTTGCAAGTGTGAGCCCAGCTTGAGCGGGGAGTCGCAGGAGAACAGGCAAAGGCTCCTTCACCAGTTTCTCTCTTTTTCAGATGCTTCATTAACAAAGCTGCTCTTTAAAATCTGGGCCTGGCCGTGGGCGTAAATGAGGTTTAATGCAGAAGAAGCTGCGATTAGAGATAGCAGAGCGAGAAGTTTGCTGCGAGCTCGTCTGCCGCCGTCACGAGGCGGCCAGGGGAGGTCACTGAATGCAGCCCGTGCCCGTGCCACCCGGGGCAGGGACACTGCAGAATAACTCAGAATTAATCTACAGAAATGATGGTTGATCCCGGGGATCAACCCATGGGGAAAGGCCGTTTCTCCTCTTGTTACCTCTGCTCTGCAGTAGCAGTGGCAAAGGGTTTTTTTTTGTAGTTTCTTACACCTTTCAAAGATGAAAGAAGCAAAAAGTGGAACTGTCCTGCCCATCGGTGCAAAAGCAGCTGGTTTGAAGTGACCCAAAGTGTCCTGTGTTTGGGGAAAGGACCCCTTTGCAGCACCCTTGCCCAGCAAGTCCGGGGCCCAATGTGCACTGCTCACCATCAGGATCAATATTCTGGCTTCCCAGCCTGTGTTTCGAGGCTCTCCTCTGGAAGAAGGCTGAGAGGTGACGGCGGTTTTACCTGTTGGAAGGGAAAAGTCATCAAAATGCATTAAGGCTCTTTCCTCCAGGTCTTCTGCAAGCCTGTAAGGCAGCTCTGCTGCTTATTGAGCCACAGCAGCTTCTGCATGCACACGTGTGTGCTTAAAGATATATAGCTTTATGCATGCGTATGTGTGTACTTAAAGATATAGAGTTTTTAGCTGTAAGCATTTGAAATATTGTCTCTGTGTAGCAACATTAGGGTTTGTTCTGCTCCAAAGCTTCACGTGCAGCTCCAGGGCAGCGTGAGTCAGGGCTGCTGTCCCTGCCCTTGCCCCAGAGCTTGTCTGACCACAGGATAAACTGGTTCCAGTGCCTGAGAACACGTCCCTCGCTTCAGGATTTGCCTCGTGGTGGTTTCCTGCTCCCCACGGTGGCAGATGGGAGTCGGTGCTGCCCCGGGAGAGGAGGAGGGACGTGGGAAGGGGATGGCAGCAGAGGCTGGGGCTGCTCGCTAAGGCTGCGCCTGCCCCAGAGCCTCCCCAGCGTTTAAACCCGCCCTTCGACACCGCATTTGCATCGCGCGGCATCACACCTTTTAACTTACAAGCACAGAAATGGGCTCTTTTCTTTTCTTTTTTTTTTTTTTTTTCCTCCCTTCTTTGTGCCTTATATTGTCACTTGCACCTTCCCAAAGCGGGTGTCAAATCCTAACAATCTCATCCCGCCCTGCTCAACGCCGCCTTCTTGCAGCTCCTCGATAGGAGCGAGGATGTGGAGGGGAAGCAGGGACCTCAAAATCCCACTCTCCATGGAGCCACCTGCTTCCAGCTGCTCCGGATCCTCCTGGGGGCCGCTTGGCAAATGCCCAGGGATGGGCAGTGGGAGCGCTGGGGATGGACAGAGCACAGGGCCAATGAATTCCGTGCACGGGCCAGCCTCAAACGGGAAAATAAAGGAAAAGTGGGAAATAGCAAGTACGGGAATGAGTGCTAATTAAATCCATATTAGTGAAAATGTTAATGGAAAAACTACTGGGCTTCTTTTTTTTTTTCTTTTTTTTTTCTTGAAATAATTTGACGCTTTTTCTTTCTTCCTGCCTCCTTAGTGCAGAACACTGCAAACTAACTGCATGTTTTCCAGTGTTTTCCAAGCCTGAGCCGGGATGTTGGTGCCCGGAGAGCAGGGAGCGACGGGCAGCGCGGGAGCCGGCGTATGCAGGAACCCCCGCAGCCCATGGGACTCCTCTCTGCACTCGCTGCACCCACAGCTCCTTCCAAGAGCCCTTTGGGCTGCTCCGAGGTCGCTGCTTGCACAGGAGCTCCCAGTTCCTGTCCCCGTCGCTTTGCATTTGTGCAGAGAGGCTGCTGGAGAGGCTGAGTTGCACTGAAGCCCTCTCCTTGCCCTGATGCCGTTTGGGCGCCGTTTCTCTTTGCATCACAGTGGTGGCTCTCTGGCAGGGTTAATGGTGTTTCCCTGCATCCCACCTGGCGAAGGATGCGGAGCCTCCGTGCCCGACATCTCCACCAGCTTCGGGCTTTTGCTGGGGTTTGCCCAAACAGCCCCGTTTTTGTGCCCTGCTCTCAGTATTTCCCTTGCTCTCCAGTCATTGTGTGTTGAGGGGAGTGGTCTGCTTGGAGGTGAGTGGTTCAATATGGATATTTTTCACCAAACTGTGAGGCTTTCACAGATTATTTTATCACACGTGCGTTTCACTGTGGTGTTTTCTGTATTCAGAAGTCCTGGAGGTTGATGATATGTTTTCCAAACGTGTAGCTGGGAATCAGCTGGGAATCCAGCCATCATTTCCATACATTGAGGTAACACTGTAGCTTCTCCTGCACTTATGTAGGGAACAGCAAAATGAAACCGTGCCCTAGCTTAATGTCAGAATGATTAAGTGAATCATGAAATGCCTCTAATAAATGCGAGGTTTAGAAATGTTTTTGTGCTGGATCTCATCATCTGTTACCTTTCCTGTCCTTGCTCAGACTTAGGTGCTCTTGGACAAGTTTCTAGAGTGTCCTGCACCTTGTTCCCCGCGTCGTACTGCTCTGAAGGGCTCTTTGGTGCTCCTTCCTCCCTCAGAATTGGGGCAAGGAGGGTGTTTTTGCCTCGGGTCAGTTTATGGCTCCGTCTGGCTCTTGAAACGGGCTCTGGCAAACGAGGAGAAGCAGCATGGGGATGTGTGAAAGGCCTGGGGGGGATTCCTGCACTCTGGGACCATCCCAGCTTTTTGTGGTGGGGGATGTCTCCATCGTGATCCCCATGAGGAAGGATGTGGGGACGAGGGGAGAGCAAAGGGTATTTGAACAGCTTAATGGCATCACTTTATTCTGGCATCTACACAGTGAGTATTAACAGGGTCAGTGTCCTCATCTGCTCCTATCGCAAGCAAATGGGGAGCAAATGGCTTTTTCCTTCTTCCTTCCAGCTTCTCCTTCGTCCTGCAGAGGCAATAAAATCTCTGCTGCAGAAGATGAAGAGGCAGTTTGGAACTGAGCACCTTTTGTTCTTTTTCTCCTCTCTTGCAGACTTCGTTCTACGGCAGATTCAGGCACTTCTTGGATATCATCGATCCGCGCACTCTCTTTGTTACCGAGGTAAGGTGTGTGCTCCTGTGCCTTCTGCAGCTACTGTTTATTGCACAGGTTGGGATGAAAAACGACGTGTTCTGCAAAGAGCAGGACTAATGAAGCCAGGTTTCCCATAGATTTGTGTCTCGCGGGCCATTGATTGCCTGGCCAACTTGTGTTGCTGCCACAGCTGAGGCTTGGCCTTTATCAGACATCAGCAAATCCCCACCCATCCTCTTGACCCGTTTGGGGTGCCCTGAGCGCGTTTCTGTGAAATTTGCCAGGAATACAGGAATTACAGGTGGGTTCATCCCTTTAATTACAGGTGGGTTCATCCTGCAGGTTTCCTATGGCCACCTGCAGCGAGAGGACCCTTTCCCAATAAGAGGATGTCATTTTTTTTTTCCATAGTATTTCTCCCATCCTAACTGGGCTTTTAAGCTTCTGACCTATTTGCATTTCATTAGCATTGTCCAGCATTGCTGCATTTCGCCACGCTCACAAATAGCAGCTAATCACTGCAGGGGAGGAAGCCCTCGGAAAGAATATTCCTCTTGGAAATCTGCCTGCGGGCCAGAAAACTCCCAGTTTTGCTTTTGGTGAAAGGCAACTGCTTTTCTCTGTCTTTCTCTCTCAGAGGTAGTATAAATAGAAAAAATAATACAGGCCAGTCTCATTCCTGGGGCCCTGGGAGCCGAGCTGCCCACTGCAGCTAGTGGCAAGTCCAGTGCCTTGCACATTGTGATGGAAAAGTGCCTGGGACCACTTGAAACTTTTTTCTTTTTTTTTTTCCCAAAAGTCTTTTGGCTTCTTTTTTCCCAAATCTATTGGCTTCTTTCAAAACCACACGGCTAAGATGTGCTCCTTCTGACAACTGCCTTTTGGGTGTGTGCCCGAGAGAAACGCAGACAATCAGGCAGCTGTTTTGGCAGCAAATTGAAGATTGTGATTTCACTCGTAAAAACGCAGGTTCCGATGAAGGACGAGATGAGCTCTCAGAAGCCAACGCTCCTGTCACGGAGCCCGATCTGGGGAAGCAGCTCAGCTCCAAAAAGCATCGTGATTCCAGGGAGAGATCGTTTGCTGCCAGGGTTATGATAAAAAGAAGTAGAAACCCAGGCCCAGGGTGATTTCTAGGTAGGAAAGGCAAAACCCTTTAAGAGACCAACCACTGTTTACATTAATGAGGTGGTAGTGGAGCAAATGCTTAGGTGAGGGAGAGGGACTGTCCTTGGCTAATGTCATAGTGCACCGAGAATGCTGATTAAAAACCCAAAGAGCAGTGAGGAAACTGAGGCTCAGGCATGTCCAGAAGCTGGCAAACATTAAAACACCTCGTTCTCAGCAGGGTTATATGGGCTGGGAATCTTTAGGGAGTTGATGTATGTGCTGGTGTTGTGCTCCAGGGCTTCAAGATCCCCCTGCTTCAGGGATCCTGGATCCTGGGGATCTGGGCTGCTGCTCCAGGAGCTCCCCATCTGCTCACCTGCAAGCGGACAAGTCCAGTGCATGGCCCTGGTTCACAGGCACAGCCAGGCCAAACTTCTGCAGTTCTGTCTTGTTTTGCACATTTGGGAGTCTGCAGACGAGAGAGACTTGGCTGAACTCAATGGGGCTCTTTGAATCTGTCAGACTGTCTCCCTGAAGTCTGGTACTACTGTGTTCCTTTCTTTTTTTCCTGCTTGTTTTTCCTTTTGGGTGGAGATAATCCATCCAGTTCTGTTTAGCTGAAATTTCTCTTCCTTTGGGAATGTTTCCAGGTTCTAATAATATTCTTTACCTTTCTCAAAACTTCCTTTCCATCTTTAGTAGGCGTGTGAATATACACAGAGCATGAGTACATGTGTATGTGTGTGTATATATTTTTAGCTAGTTAACCTGCTGTGCACTATATAATACCAAATTATTGATTTTTAGAATGGTATTAATGCAGAAAAAAAATCAATTCTCAGATTTATTTCCTGTGTATCCCAAGGGTGCAGGGAGATGACTGAATTTGGTCAAATTAGTGGTTTGGGGGTTTTTGTTTGTTTTTTCTTTTTTTGTCACAAAATAAGTTTAAGGAAACGCACTGTATTCCCGTTTGGGATGGGGCATTGGCCTTTGCGCTGCAGGTAAGGCAGCACGGGGCAGAGCTGCGGGTCCAGACAGTCCAACTCGCTTCGTGCCCAGAGCCGGTCGCTCACCTTGTCCATCCCCTCATCTGCAGAACCAGGCAGGTGGCTGCAGCACCAGAACTGCTCTTTCAGCATCCCAAAGGTGCCCTTTCCCCCTCCCCTGGGCATTTCTTTCTTTCTCTGAGGGCTGAGTCTCTTCTGGAGTTAGACCTGGACCCCTTTGAGGGCAGTTGTCTCACTTGTTAAACCCTGTGGGATACGGAGGGTGCCGAGGTTTCCTTTAGCTAGGAAAGCTCCACGAAAGCCGGACACCAGCTCCGGACTTGGAGGAGATCAAGCCCTTCTTTGGCTCAGCTGCATCCTTCACATCTTCCCATTGCCCCCTCTTCAGATTTTTAGAAGCTTTTGAAGACACTGGAAGGTTGGGATAGTCAACTAGTCAAGCTGTAGTCAGCTAGGATAAGGTAAATTTTCCATGCAGATTCTCCTGAGCAGGTGAGACACAGGAGGGGAAAAAAAAGAGCCAAATCTGAGCTGTTTTTGTCTTGGCCACGAATAAAAAGGATTGAGTGTCTCGAGCGATTCTGGACCCAAAGCAAGCCTCAACAAAGGAGATTTGTTTTCCTTCTGTCTGAGCACAGACTTGAAGTCCATGATTTTCAGGAATGGCTTGGTGCCTCTCCACAAAAAGAGACCCCCTTGTCCTTTCTCTGGCTGCTTGAATTGCATTGGAGTGGTGACCTCCTGCATTAGACCAATAGACCTTCTGCAGCGTGTCGTGGAGTCTGCATTAGCTCTCTGTCCTAAGTCTCTCTGCAGAACAGATATTTATTATTAATACGTGGTGCCATGGGAAGCAGAACATAAAACCTGCCTTGTCGGTCGACCTACTTGCGGAGCGCCGCGCGTCTGGTTTTGTGCTTTAAAATACTTGGTGCCTATGTATGTGTAACCAAAAGCTGTTTGGTTTCGTTTGATAATTTAAGTGGCAAATTAAAACCTATAAAGGGTTTGAAGGCAAAAAGATGAACACGCAGCCGGTAACGGAGCGCTCCTTCCCGCTGACAGATGGCTGCAGCTTTCAAGCCCAGGTTCTCGGCGAACAAATACATTGCTGTTTGTCTTGGAGGAGCTCACCAGCAAATGAGAGAAGTAAATAAATGTGTCTCTAGTGAGAATGGAGGTTAATCCCATGGAAAAAAAAGGCTGGGGAATGTAATAATGTCTATATTTTTTTTCCTCCTTCCTTTAGTTGCTCTGCATTACATCATTCCATCTTACTGGTGGCCGATGATTCCCCTGTGTGAGGCAACCAAGAGAGTTGATTCATAATGAAGAGATTATGAAGAGAGTTCGTAAATTTTATTATATCCGAGTAGCTATATAGTGTCTTTAGTTTTGGTCTCAATAGGAATCATCTTTTACCTATTTTTTTTTTTTATTTAAGTACAGCAGATTGTTAGCACAGCTAAAAACTCTGCTGTATTTTAGAGGTTCTCGCTCATGGGGTGCATGGTAAGCGTGAGGTTCAGCAGGGCTGTGCTGAGGAGTCTGAACTCGACGGAAGGAACATCCCTGTGCAAAACGTGTTGCAGTGGTGGAGCTGAAGGTCACTTGCCCCAGTTTTGTGTGAGGAGCCTTCAGGTAGGAGGATTATCCGCATCATCCTTGGGAAGCAAAGGAAGTCGGTAGCCCTTTCCTGCAGCGGAGCAGCAGGCTGCGTGTCACCTCTAAAGGGAGGCTTTCCACGTGTGCCCATTCGTGTCCTTGCTCGCTTTCTAATGAAATAATATTTGGCTGCAGCAAATTTGCCAGCTTTTCCAGTAAGCGGGAGCTGTGTCGCTTCTCAGGTTGGGCCCCACGAGCCCGAGGCCCTGAGAACCCCCACAGCGGGCGTAATGTCTATTTTCTGGGATGTGTGAGGTCAAAGTGACTGGAGTAATACTTTTAATTGCTTTGTAATTACGCTTCATTGGGAGAAGCAGTAGGGACCAGCAGATATTTTTGTGAGGCTTCCTCCATCTGACACAAGCTTGGACAGACTGTTAACACACTGTGGGAAGCTCCTCATGGAGGAAGCTCTAGATGTGACAATAATTTGAAGGAGAAGTCACAGAAGAGCTAAGAATTGCGTGGTGCTCGGAGGGGCTCTGTGTGTGTTATCTGCTCGTACTTCATCTCATTGTTTAAAGCCTAGATCTACAGAGCGCTGAGCATCTTGCATTCCCATATTTGGGTTTAAAATGGAAGCAGGATTAGATGTATGTTATTTATATGAACGATACCTTCTTACTCAGCAGATTGACTGTCTGTGTTTATTCAGTGTCACATCTGCTGGCTCTACTTGAACAAAAAGTTTCTGGCTCCTGTTGTCTGCCACTTAGATCCAATACAATAGGGCCAGCTGGAGTCGAGTCTGCCGTATGTATCATCCCATCGACTCGGGAGGGAAAAATGGGAATGCGTGGAGTCGCTGGAGGCAGCACACAGCTGGATCTCCGGATCGTGCGGGCAGGTTGTGGTGCCCGTGAGCAGCAGCATCTCACTTGGTTTGGGACCTTGCAGGAGGCCGGTGCTCTGGCAGCCTCAGTGAGGCCTCAAAAACTTGACTTTTTGTGTCTCTTGTGGGGCTGAAGCGACGTTGTGCTGCTGGCACCATGACTTACTCAGACCTGCACATGCACCTGTGGTTCTTTGGAGGCAGCTCCAAGCCATGTGGAGGCATCAGCTGAGACCTCCAACAGGAGACCTCCAACAAGGGTACCCTTCAGCACAGAGAACTGGTGGAAACCAGTCAGGGGAGCTTCCCTGCTGGAAGGAGGTGTTTGACACACGGACATTAGCACAGTCATCTATGGGACACGATGCCGTTGTCCTCTGTCCCACCACAGCTCCTAGGGCTTGTGTCCATGCAGCTGAGCAGCCTTCCTCCCAAAAGGATGAGGGCTGGCAGCTCTCCCAGCCCGCGCTGAGTCCCAAACCACCACTAGGAATCATTTGGGAGAGGGATAGTTGGTGCGGCTGAAAACTCTGCTCAAAACCATGCTGACAGTTGACCAGGATTGTGGTCTGCAAGCTCATGCCTGGCCCTGGCTGGTCCAACAGCACAACTGTAGCCATAAAATCTCACAGTGAGGTTTAACAGGAGCCCATCGCACCATCCTTGTGGTCTTCAGGACCCAGTGGTGGCCAGAAGAGCCTTTTGAACCGTTGTAGGCTGCTGCTCAGCCTCGGCGGAGCCCGAGCCTCGCGCTCGGCGCCGCTGCCTTGCCGAGCGCGCTCCGTCCCTGGCGCCGCTGCTGGCTGTTCCCGGCTGCAGGAACGTTCGCAGGGCACAGATGGTCTGTCTAGCACCCTATTGTGAGAGCTGAGACCCCGTAAGCCACCACTAGAAGTGCTGTGGCTTTTAGGAGGAAAGGGGTATGAAAGAAACGTCGCCTACGAGTAAAAACTGTAGCTGCACAGATCCTTTTTTTTTTCTTCTCCTTTCAGTCAGTGCTGTAAAAACTCCAGTGACACTTCTCCCTACAAAAATCCGTGTTTAAAGAAAGAGATGGAGCCACAGTAAATATTGAGACGGCAGCACAACCCCGTAGGGTTGTAGCCTTCTCCTCCCCGTTAAAATGGAAGTGCGGTGCAATCCTAGCTGGAAGCACATCCCAGCTGCTGCAACAACAGCGTGCTGAGCAAACGTGCAGCGAGAGGAGCTGCCTGGCACCCAGAAATCTTTATTTCCTGCCCTTTTTGGAGGATTGAGCTCCTAAAAGCATGCTTGGCATCCTGGATGGCTCCAGGACAACCACATATTTTCATTAATAACCATATGGAGGCTGTGAGTGCTTCCCTAAAACTACCTGGACACCTCCAAGCTGTTTGGAAGATATTGTTCCAATGCAATCCTTATGTTCCTGCTCGCTTTCTGCCCCACTTCTTGCAAACTGTAGGAACCGTCCACAATTTTGTTCTCGGGCTCTTTTCTTTCTCTGAGAAAAGTTCCCTCTCTCTGCTCGCCGAGCTGAAAGGGAATTCATGAAGACTGCAGTTTTAAAGGCAAAATCGGGCCTTTTTGTTTTCTGTTTGTAACCACACTAAACAAGATGGGATCTGGCCAGGGTTGTTATAGTAACTACTAAGATTTCCTCAAGAGAAGGAGGAAAAAAAAATAGAACACAGGCCCATTCATCTATTACTTCCAGTTTTTCATTCAGAGTTACATGCTGTTCTGTGTGGATAATTTGCAAGCCACACAGTGTAGGTAATCTCAGTGACAAAAAACCATACCCGTCATGAGCACAAATGGCTCTCCAGAACATTGTGCTGATGCTACTGGTTTATTTTTTGGCTTTGGTGATGAGGACGGCCCCAGATCTGCAGCTCTTAGTGGTCACCTGGCTCTGGCTCCTCACCTCTGGATTAGGGCTTGCAGGATCAGGCTGTCTGAGATGCTGCACAATTGTGTTTTATTGATATGTAGGGCAGGTGGTCTCTTTTTTTTTCCTTACCTCAAATGATGCGATGGGTTTTAAGCAAGTAGCCATGAGGCTCCCAAGGCAAGAAGCTGTCAAGACAAAGTGAGAGAAACGTCTTGTTATGATCTTGTGTGATGGTTTCCTTTCACATACTGGAAATACTTCACTTGAAAAAGCCTAAAAAATGGTTTTTTTTTCAGGGCTGTGCTGGTTCATATGCTCCCTGAGAAGTCCAGGGCTCTAACTAGGTCTTTCTCCTAGCCCAAGATCTTTGACAGTTCATTGCTAAGCAGGATCGTGAAGCACCAAACCCTGTCTGCAGTGAGGAGGCCCAGCAGGTTAGAGGAGAGCGGGTGTTTGTTGGACTATTTTTGCATCTTCTACACGGTACATGGGTCCCTCTAGCCCTGCATCACTAGCAGTCTTCAAAATTCCCAATTCCTTTTTGTCCAGCATCCACCATGAGTAGGAAATTGCCTCCAAATTTGCCTCTGAGGAATGTCCAGGTGTGAAACCAGTTTTTTAGTTCCTTGTCGATCTTCTGCCACTTCTGAAAGGAGAGAACCTGTTGGTAGGACACAGCTCTGCTGCAGTTGCCATCCAGCCTTCACCCTCCTGGGAAAATGTGTAACTTTGTGTGTAGTTGAGCTTAAACAATAAGGAATCATTTCTTAAAGCTGTGGGATACTGGATAGATGTCAAGGGTGGCAGGTGACTGGTCTCATTCACTTGAGCATCCAGATCAAGCTTAGTTGTCCTTCTAAAGTAGTTAAGTTTCTTCCAAGAAAGGACCTAAAAGTTATTTCTATCCCTTGAATGGTAAAATAATCCAATAAGGTCAAGCTTAAACCTCAAGGGAGATTCTGTGCTTATGTGCATAAGGGAAGGAGGGCGTTAAGACAAGTCTATTTGCTGCTGGCAGGGGATGCTGCCAGTTTCTTGGGCCAGCAGGTAGGGAACAAGGAGCTAGAAGGGAAGTCCACTGCTTTGGCCACCCATAGACCACAGCTTGGATGGGAGAGGGACTTGGGGGAGACATCTGTCTGCTCCCTTCTCATAGGCCCTGTTGGAGAAAACCTGAGCTAGGTGGGTGTTTTCCTGAGACACTGATGAAAGATTTTTTTTAGTTGATTGTTTTGAGTGATTCTCTGATTTTTGTGCTGTTTCTAAAACCTGCTGCTAGGTGACATTGGTGATTGCTGAGAAGTGGGGAGCTTCCCGCGCACACCCTGTTACTCACCTTCAGTGCTCTGTGAAACCTTTAATGCTTGAGAAATGCAGCTTTCTAATTTTCCCAACTGAAATAAGGAAATTTGGAATTCCCAATTGAAATATGGAAAATTGAAATTTTCCCTGGTGAAATAAGAACAGAAGAGAGCAAAAGAGACAGCTCCCCGCTCTTGCTAGGAAACAGTCCCCATTTCTCTTAACCATCTTTCTCTTGATGTCCCACATGTTCCTAACAAGACTTATTCCCCTTCAGGAAGGGCAGTGAACCCCGCAGCAGCCCAGGGTGATGCTCCATGACAGGAATTAAATCCAGCTGCAGAAAATACCCTGGCAGTAATTCATAGTAGGCTGTGCTTGAGGAGCAAGACTTCTCGTTTAGCCACGAGAAGGTCGAAACGTGGCTGTTACCTAAACCTTCAGTGCAGGCAGCTGTGTCCTGGACACCTTGATTTCCACGCGGGAAAGGTGCAGGTTTGTCCCTTGGTTCGGGTGCGGAGTGACACGGTGCAGTCACGGCCACGCGGAGCTTTGCAGAGCCCTTCCCACCTCTGACAGCGCGGGCGCCTTGGCATCTTCGGGCAGCCTCTCCTGGGTAATCCCAGGATTAGCACCAGGGAGCCAAATATGAGCTGCCAGGGCGGCAAATCCGCGGGATAGCAGCGCATCCCGGGCCAAAGCGGTCGGGAATCCCATGGGCGAGCGAAGGAATTAGCGCTTTCCCAAACGTCTCCTTGTAAAGGCTCCAGCCGTTCATTAGCCGCCGCTCCCAGGTTGGCGCTTCCCAGAAAACAAAGTCCCCTTTGATGTTCCCGTGAAAGGCAGGAGAGCAGCGCGGGTGCCACCGCTGCCGGCCCTAATGAGCTGCAGGGAGACCTGCCCTTTTCACGAGGGGCCCCGCCGCTGCCACGCTAAAACCACAGGTCTTTACAGGAGTCGTAATCCCCCTGCGTGTTGTTTGAGACAAAATATTCCCTATCTGGAAAAGGACCCCGGGCAGCAGCATTATAAAAACTGCCGCCGCCCCGGCCCGCGCGGAAAGGCCGAATGCAGTCCCTGGAATTCATCGGGATGGTAGATAACCCGCAGCAATCTTTTTAAAATGGTAATCTGAACGGCGGGCTTGGCTTTGAATATTTGGGAGCCATTACTTGGTTATCTGCCGCTTTCTGCAGGCGCGGATAAGCTGATTGAACCCCGGCAAAGCCACTGTTTATAACCCGGCTTGTGCTTCCGTAGGTGAAATTATTTCAGCAGGAATGAATGAAATTAAAAAACAAAAGCCTTTGACGGCTTTAGCTGCAAAAGACTCTGCTTTTATGTGAATAACTGCTCTGGGAGTAAAATGATGATTCTAACAGGCTGCTGTAGCATGACTTAATGCCCTCGTGATCACTTAAACACATGAAATGCACTCGTTTTTCTGCTTTGTCACAATGTGAAGATGATCTTTATTTGCACATGCATTTATTTTAATTGCTAGGGTTTTCACGCGCGTGCTGGTTGATATTCCAGTTCTAATTTTAACTGCACCAATGACTCGCTACCAATTCTTTGGTATTTTTAAAGAGAATGTAACCAATAGCCAAAATACAAAATAAAAAAAAGAAATTAAAAACACTTCAAGACAAATAGTGCAACGGGCAGGGATGAGGCACCCTAACCAAGCAGCACAGGTTGGCAGTTCTGTCCAGGATGGGTTTTGTCAGAACTGTGTAAAAATTGTGTTTAAGATAAATGAACCCAGCTCGATCTCCAATGCAGAGCTACAAAGCAGGGCTGTTACAGTCCTGATCAGATTGAGCTTCTTTATTCTGCAGTGCTGAAGTGGGGCTCAGATTTGCAGCTCTGTAGCTTTCTAGTGGCTCTGCATTCTTGGTGATGATGGCTGAGACCCGGCTGGAGAAGCCCATTTGTGCGGCCGATGCCTTCCTTTGCTCTTCAGCAATTTCCATGGTTGCTGGTGCATTTTAGAGGTGTCTGCCCCGGGGAGGGAGTCAGCTCCTCGGGGTTTCTCTGGAGTTTCCCCATCAACTTTCTTGGGAAGTTTCATCTGAGACTTTGATACGTTAGCAATTTCATAAAAATCTGTTCTACATCCGCCATAAATGCATCCATTTTGTCTAAAACTTGTTCCTGTTTTACGCTGTCTGTGCAGAAGGACCCATCACAAGGTCTGTGTGAGAGAAGACGTGATTATGCAACATCAAGACACCGCCTTAGATAATTCAGCACGGAATAAATGTTTCCCCCTGCTTTATTTGCAGAGTCGCCTGAAGGAAGCCGTGCAGTTGCTGGAGGATTACAAGCATGGAACTCTGCCCCCGGGAGTCACCAACAAAGAGGTAAAGGAGAAAGCCTGGCTGCCTTCTGCCCCTTCGTGCAGCCCACGGGGAACCGCTGTCCACAGGCAAATGCAGTTTATGGTTTTGGTGCTCATCCTGTTTCAGCATCAGGTACTGGGGGTGCTCAGTTGAACCGCTGCCCGTTGCAGTGGGGCTCTTGCTCCATCCCAGGGTGTTGGGCAGAGGTTGGGCTCTTTTGAAATCTCCTTCTTGCAAAAATGCTGCTGGGCGAAGATGGTAACAAGGAGCTTCCAATAAAACCCTGCAAGATTTTTATTTAGAATAAGGAGAAAGCTTTCTTTTTTTCTTTTTGCTTGCGCAAATACTGATTATCTTCAATCAAAGCTATTGCTTCCTTTGCCTTGCAAAGTGTTTTTGTTATTAAGAATTCATAAAGAAAGAAAGGGCCTTCCTTGGCTTCGGTGGAGGAGAGCTTGCTATCAGTTTTTATATTAGCAATTGTGGTTTGTGGGGCCCCTCTCCTACCGTGCCCCTCTTGGAGGATAAAAAAAATGCCCTGCACTGAATATTCCTTCACCAAAAGAAATGTAGCCTAGACAACAGTCCTCCATCTAACTAGTTTCTCACAGTGTATACATATATTCATATGTATTTGCATATATATATATACACCATGTTTTCAAAAATGGTACTTTTTGTGAGGTGGTGTTGCTGCCATTGGGATCCCTAAGCATGGAGCAGCTTTGCTAAAGGGGGCTGTAGAAACCCTGCTGAAGGGGAAGTTCTTGGCACAGTTTGCCAAGAAGAAGGAAGCTTTGGGGAGAGCTTTGGGGTGGAGGGTCGCACGAGGTGAGCCCTCTTCGCTATATAGCTATAAAACTGAAAAATAAATAAGCCTGAAGCAATTACTGCAGGGCAGCTAGGCTGCATTTTGAGCCTTTTGCGTCCAGATCATTAGCATTTAAACACTGCGACTTTTCTTCAGGCTCTCTTCTTCCCTCTTTCTTCCCCTTTCTTCCCATCCTTGTTGGTGTTTGGAATCCTGGCCATAACAGCAGTTTGTCTCTTAACTCCCTGCAGGTTAAATAACCCTTTTATTTCTTCTCCTGTACACGTGAGATCCTTGCTTGTCATGTGAGGAAACTATAGGATGGCAACGAAGAAAACTGAGGTTTGCATTCCCTTTAGGCTGCTTATGAGCTGGGTGCTATTTTGGGATTTGGGAAAGAGGCATCGCTTCAACAAAACCTTGGTGGGAATTATCCCTTCCCTGTGCCATTTGCCCTGCAGGGCGTCGTGCTCGTGGTCGTTCGATGTCACTCTGTTCAGCCAACCTTAGTTTGATGGTAAGGAAAAGCAACCAGAGCTCGGGAGAAGGGGAAAGCAAAGCATGATGCAGCAGCAGATGACTCAGTTCCCATCTGCCCTCAGGCAGATGAAATACAAGTCACTCACTGTTGCAAGCCACGCAGGCTTCTGACCTATATTTTTGGGTTGGTGTAGTGATAAACCTAGGGTACACCCGGAGTTCATTCAGAATTGCACTGCGAGAGAGAGAGAAATGTGTCATATGTTGCTTGTTTCCCTCCGCCCTGACAATATTCAGTACGGGACTCTCCTCATTATGCAATCTGGAGGAATTAAAGTGTGAAATAAAGGTATGCGGTGTAGCAGGAAAGAGAAAACGGGGCTAAAAATGTCCTTCCTAGGAAAAACGGCAGCACATCAGTGTAAGAAAAAATAATAAAAAGCCTGAGCAGTTTATCCTGATCACGGTGTAAATGGTGTTGGGGGTCTTATGTGCTACTGACAGATGGCTCCTTTCTGCATTGGCCTGGAGGATGAGCCGCTTTCCCGAGGAGTGGATACTGCTTCCTTCGGAGATCCGGAGCCGTGAAGCCCGCGGTGGGAACTGCAGCGTGTCCTGGTTATTGGGTTTAAGCCTCCTTTGCCGTGTTAATGAAACCCCGCGGCAGGGCAGGGTGAGGAAGCCTTGGGTGGATCCAACACCACTGTGAGACGCTGTTCGCTGTGAAGCTGCCGCCACCACGGAAAGGGGGACAACGGGAGGGATCTGAAGGCAGCAGGTAGATCAGCCTGCAGCGTGACAGCAGTGAGGGACCGTGCCCAAGAAGCAGCCAAAACTGGCTTGTTAACATGAGGAAATGATCTGTGAAGTCAGCAGGAATCAGTGCCTTCTTCCTGGGCCCTTGAGCTGGTTGTGAGGAAAGATCAACCCCAGGAGAGGCAGGAACAGAGGAGAAGAAGGTCGCTGTGGTGAAGGCCAATGGTTTTGGAAGTGAAAACCAAATTTCCACCCAGGTATGGCAATGTCCACCAGGATACAGGTCTCCTGAGTTTCACCTCCTCTAATCTTGGAGGTTCTCCTCCTTTTGGGAGGGCCAAGGATGGGATTTCCTCCTCCTAGGAAGGCCCTGTCAGCTTTGCTTGCAGAGAGCCTGTTTGATCCAATCTCCTCCAGCAGATCACAGGCATTTCAATTCCAAAAACTTAACGTGAGGCTTTTAATTTGCTAATTTTGACTGCTACACATGTAGATAGATATTCCTGGGCATGCTCTCTTATTGTTTTGCTTGAAAAGTAATGGCTGAAGTCTTTTAGTGGCACCTGTAGTTTTCTTGGCCTGTGGTATTCTCTTGTCGTGGTGATAACTTGGTGTCATTTTCCCCTTGGTTACTGCTGTGTTGCAGTCAAAAAATAGCCCTGTTTTTCCTTCAACTTCTTTTGTTTTATCTGTTCTCTTCTTTTTCTCTTGTTCAGGCTAAACTTTGCCCCCGAATTGTTATGGAAACCACTCTTCCTTTTCCAAATAACTTATCTTCACTTACGCAAGCGATAGCTCTCTACACCAAACAAGGACACTCTATAATAAAACCAGGTTTCACCCAACTCGGGGGCCGAGGAGGAGCTCAAGGGGAGCATGTGGGGAGGTCTATCTAGCTGGCAAGTCTACTGGTACTGATTGACATATGGCAATGGCAGATATACAGAGCTGGAAGTGTCTCATTAATTGTGGGGCCTTTGCAGAACATACGATGTGCTGGTTGCTTGCTTGGGGGAAGGGAAGCCTCTCCCTTGCATTGTTTTCACCCCAATTTTTCATTGCTGAACCAAGGAAGGTAGGAGAACACTCTGGTTTTGCTGCCCCGAGCTGAGCTGCCATTTTTGTGGGTTTTTTTGCATGCACAGCTATGCGGGATGGGCTTTGGCTACAAGGCAGTGAGTAGAGGAGAGAGATTTGACTCCGTTTTTGGTGAGTTTGCAGTTGTTTTGAGTGCTGGTTGGGCAAGAGGCCCAGTGCTGCATGGACAAGGTGCTTCCCTTGGGGAGAGTGGCTCATGTGCCTGGGCGTCCTAGTCACAACTGCAACCATAATCACCCTAGAAGCCTTAAAGATAAAAGTTTGGGCATTTATTAGCGTTGTGATCAACCTAATAACCCCTCAGATGCCAGCTTCCCATTTGAAAGACATATTTTGACTGAAATGTTTCATTTTCTGACTGATCTGTGGTGCACTGTGTTTGACAGGGTTCAAGCTCCCTAATTTTTCCTCCCCGTTCAGAAACTTGTGGATCTCGTAGGGTTTGCCAGGCAGTCACTGAAAGTGTCCCCGAAGCTCAGCTCCATCTATACTGCCTACTGAAATGCTTTCACTGCACGAAAAATGAAAAGATAAAAGCTTAAAATGACATCAGATATCTCCTGCACCCTTCTTATCTTCCTGGAAGGCCTTTATGGAGAGTGTTTCTTCTCCCTTCCGAAAGATTTGAATGAATTGAAATGGTACAGTTATGGGCCGTTCTTAAAAGTAAACTAAATAATAACAAGAAAAACACATCCAGATTGGTTGCTTCTGTTCCTCATGGCTATCTCTAATCCAGATTGCAGAAGAGTCGCGGTGTATCTCCAGTTGCTCTCAGGGAGAAGACTTGTGGACTTCCATGCTCCCCAAATCCACGTTTTTAGTCGTGTTCTTTCCACCATCCCTCTATGCTCTGGCTCTGTGTCCAGCTCGGGGACGGGCTGCAGTGTCAGCATTTGGGAAAAGGGGAGAGTTTCCCCCGTTGGGTCTGTTCCTTGCTGGATCTCGTGGTTGCCACCGTGGGCTCGTGCTTCCCTCCCGGCTCGTCCTGGCTGCTCGCAGGTCTCACACCGATGCAGCAGCTCTTCAATGACAGTGATTTCACTGCTCAGGAAAACAGCCCTTAGCTCAGGGTGGTAAAAACCTATTTCTTGGGCATTATTAGCAAAAATGAAGAATTGATCTTCTAGCTGTCAATAGCTGCTAGACTGCTGATAGCTTTTTAATGAGGGGAAACTACGATGATTTCTACATTGGAAAAATGTTTTCAAAACATGATTTTTTACCGGCGCTGGTCCGTAATTTATGTACTTAGCAAAGCTGCGGATGAATGCGTGTTTGATTATTGTTTGTTTAGTGCTTTGTATCCGAGCAAGGAGACGTGTCCAAGCTCCTCCCTGGCAGCTTAGCTCATTTACCCAACCTTGTCGTCCAGTGTTTGACAGCCGGACTTGGTTTGGATGAGACACGGGTGAAATGGGGTGTTTTCATTCCGTTTATTAAATCCCACCAACCAAAAACAATCCCTGTAGCCGAAAATACCCAACTCAGTGGTCGATCTCCCATGCTGACAGGTTATTATTATTATTTCAGATTTTTTTTCTAAGTAAGAAGTTAAGCCACCGTTCAGGGTTTATCTCTCGGGTGTTGTTATTTGGATTAGATGCTTAATGAGATGGTGAGAACTGCATAAAACCTACTTGAAGAACAGCCCTCCTGAAGACTTTGGGGACGTTTCTTCTCCTAAATGGGAGTTTTGGGACTGTTTCATGTCCCTGAATTGAATGATTGAATTCCATGTATCTGTATATGCTTTGGTGGAAGAAACAGCATTTTCTAATGCTGGTCTAGAAATAAAAACTGTCCTGAAAACTACAGGAGAGCCGGTGAGGTTTCAGAACCTCCTATTACCTGGATTAGTTGCTGCTGGCCTTCCAAATGGGAAGGCGGATGTCTCAGTAGACATCCTGGTGGTGCTGGTCACCCAGTACCTTCCGCCAAGGACTGGTGTGTGGGATGAGTATCCTGGAGGCATACATCACCCCCTTGCATCTGCTGATCCTGCAGGAGACTAAAAAATAATCGGATTCCTAGAAGGCGGAGAAGGGAACGTGGAGGATTCGCGCTGATGGGAGAACCTGATCCAGGTGCAATTCCCATCCCATCTTTTCCAGCGCTTTTCCAGCTCTTTCCCAGCTGCTCCGCCTCGCTGCTGTTCCTGTAGCGCTCCGGACGTGCTCCTCGTTCCTCGTTCAGGCCGTCCCTCCTCCGGCCGCCGCCGCCGCCGGGAGCGGGCAGGGGACAATGACACGCGCGCCCGGAGCCAATTTGCAGCAGAAGGTCGAGACCGTCACGTAGCCAAGCCCAAACAGGGCAGGCAATTCCCCAAACCGCCTCCTGCCGCAGAGCTCCGCTGGAGTAAAATTGCTTCATTTGACGGAATACTTTCTTCTAGGGAAAAAAGAAAAGCGGTTGTCGCGAAATATCAGCCTGATCAATAAGCATCCCGAGGCGGTTTCCTTGGAAGTGGGTCTTTCCCCGAATCCTGGAGTCCCGGTGCTGCAGTTTACCCTTGAGCTGCATCGCTGCAGGCCACTCCGTGTGGCTTTTGTCCCCCATCCCCGGGCTTCCTTGGCTGGTTTGTAGCGTCGCATCTGTGTCCTCTGTGCGCGCGAGTCCCTTCTCCAACCTGCCCAACAGACCAGCACAGATTGGAGGAACAGATTGGAGCTGGCATGTCAGCAGTGGGGAAAGTTGGGAGAAGCAGCACCCGGCGGCTATCGGGGGAAGAGGGATTTGAATCGCCCCCGTTTTAGGACACAGCTGCTTTTCCCCTGCGTGATCGGAGACCCGGCTTGTGAGGAGAAGTCTCCTCCAAGGCTGGAGCGGCGTTGCTGGCAGGTGTGGCAGAACGTGCCCGCGGGGTCCGTTGCATCCCGAGGTCTCCTCTCAATTCCAGAAGGGAGTTGGGAGCTGCTGCTGCAGCACCCGGGAGCCGGAGCTGAACGTTGAGCACTCGTGGGGACCTGAGGCTGCTGGTGCGGGGAGGATCAGGGCCCCAAAGCGCCCACTTGCAGACTCGTAGCACCCTGCTCTAAAACCCCAGGGTCTAAAGAGACCCAGAACACAGGCTAGGAAATAGAGCGATGAGGGTTTGGTCCTCTCCCTCCCATCCCTCCCTCTGCTCTTGCTTTAACACCCAGCTCTGCTGCTGGCTCCTGTGGATAGGGAGAGAAGAGCCCCAGCCTGAACCCGAGCGGCAGTGTGGAGCGACCTTACAGACTTTGTGCCTTTTGAACACCAGCAGGGGACCAAGAAGGTTTGAAAACTAATTAATTACACATAACCCTCGCCCAGAGGCAGCTCTTGGCCAGGTGGAAATAGCTATTTCTTTAAACAAGCACCCCTAATGACCACGTCTGCACGGTCGTTCCCTGCACTTCCTACCTGCCCGGGTACAAATTGGTCTGTGTGCAGAATATTGTGAGGGGAAGTGAGTGTGTGGCAGCACAAGCTGCTCTAAGTTGGCGCTGCCGCGTTGCTGCCGGCTCCTCCCGGCCATGTGTTCCCACCTCCTTGCTTGCATGGGCACAGCTGGTTCAGAGCTGAGCTTAATAAAGCTCAGCTCCCTTCCCCGCTTCTGAAATGCTTCCTTGAGTGCAGCTCTGGGATCTCCGGGACAAGAGGGACGTGGAGCTTGTAGAGAGGGGCCAGTGCAGAGCGACAAAGATGATGAAGGGACTGGAGCAGCTCTCGTGTGAGGAGAGACTGAGTTGTGCCTGGCTAGCCTGGAGAAGAGCAGGCTGAGAGGGGATCTGATCAATATGTATAAATACCTGAAGGGAGAATATAGGGAGGAAGGGGGCAAGCTCTTCTCATTGGTGGCCAGTGACAGGACAAGGGGCAATGGGGACAAGTTGAACCCCAGGCAGCTCCATCTCCATGGGAGGAGGAACTTCCTTGGTGTGAGGGTGCAGAGCCCTGGCCCAGGCTGCCCAGGGAGG
>JAVCKT010035046.1:0-24266 GCA_032273925.1 Rhynchotus rufescens
TTTTTTTTTTTTCCTCTGGAACAGTACATTTTTCTGATGGTTTTGCAGAGCGAGTTTTTGAGTTTCTGTAGGAGTGCACTTTGCCAGCCTGGGGCTTAGATTGCTCTCCTTCCTGTAGGAGTGGAGCTTCACTCATATTGGTATAAATCACTGCCACCATTCCACTACCCTGACCAAACAGTTTCCTCCTTAAGTTTGAGAATAGCAAGCCAGAGCGGTGAAATAATTTTAGAAATAATTGGCTTGTTTCAGTCCTTTCCTAAACATGGAAATCAGAGCCTGAAAACAATCATAAGATGAAATGTTGGCACGGATTCTATCATTTTTGTGGAACTGCAGATGTGACTGTTGTTGTGAAACTGCTGGGAGCTTTGTAAATTGCTGTAACAAATCCTGTGTCTGAAGAGTGTGCACTGGCTGTTTTATTCTGCTGGTGATCGCTCCAAGTTTGCAAGCCCAATTAGAACGGCCACCTAATTGAAGTAGTTAACTTTTAAAATAGAGAGGAGGACTTCCCTTGCATACCTTCAAGATACATAACTTGTACTAACATATGTGAGGAGGTGAGTGCCCCAATGCTGTGTTTTAGTCCATTATTTATCATTGTAAAGCATATTTTCTGACCCTTGCGTGGCTGATCGAGGTAGTTTGTTAAAAGCATATTGGATGAAGTAACTGAGCACGTACTGAACATGAACAAACATGAACATGCTTCACAGTTACTTCATGCTAAGTAACTGTTAATGATCTGTGCATCTTGATTGTGGCTCTAATGTTACATAAATGTTACATACATTTGTCCATCGCATCATTTTGGATGAGCAGCTTCTGTTTGATGTTGTCCAGATACCAAAAAGCAGAGTAACTCAGTAAGCTCTGAAATCGCCTACATTCATAATTTCTGAAGACTGTGTGCCTTAAATCCAGTGTTGTCCATAATTCCAGTGAACAGCTTAGCTGGAAGAAGTTGGTTCAGTGTAAAACTAGCGGTAACTGAGTGCATCAGCAGAAACAAGTAGCCAGGTCAAAATGTATGAGTAATAATGAGAAAGAAATTCAAACCTCAGGGAAGGTAATTAACTGTGTCAGTTAATGTAAATCTAGGAGGCTCAGTATGTGATCACCTGAAAATGAACATACCCCCACACACACCTGGGGTGATGTATAAATAACTGGAGCCAGGGAAGCTCTATCGAAATTAATCCATGAGACTGCTTTGAATACGTTTGTACTTCGTTACCAATGTTTAGCAGCATTGCTTTAACACAGTAGATGATGAGCCATCTAACGTGACTTTGTGAAAGAAATCTGGTCGCGTGGTTTCCAAGGTGAGGAGTAGATGCTCTGAAGTAGAAAGCTGTGGTTCTTGTTTCTGTAGTCCTTTTACTATAACGCATGTGGTTTGTATATCTGAAAGTATTCAATGGGATTAGACCCAAGAATTTCTAGCAGTGATAGAATTTTGCATGTTGATATCAACGTCTTCTAGTTCATAATATTTCATAGAGCCCCAAATACTATTAACAATGCTAGTAACTTGTAGCCCTTAGATTTGGACAAAAATACAGTTTTTAAGGCCCATGGAGGTGTTTATAGTTGACTTTGATTTTTGTGGCATGCACTATCTTTGGGATCAAGTTTGTTACAGCCTAGAATGTTATTAGCCGCTAATAGATCAGCTGTTGAGATTTCATTAGAATAAATAGTGGGGAGGAACATAATGCCTTTTTAATAAGGGGTTTTGTTGTGGATGGAAATGAACTGATGGTTACCACTATGGAGCATGTAAATAGAACTCTTTTGTTTTGGGGTTTTTTGTTCCTCTTCAGCAACTGAGAGCTGTGAATATTGTGCACTCTGGTTCTGAGAATACAGCTGGTACTTGGAATTAACTTGCAACCATTATGGGGCTTGAAAACTGCTGCGTTAATCCGCCAAAGTGTTTCTAGCCCAGTTCCTGAAATATGAAACACTGGCATTGCACCTACTTGCCTGTGGCTGACAGCTTCAGTTGCTGCATGATCCTAGGAGCTGGTGATTCGTAAGTCACTAGACTATGGCTCAGGAGAAAAAACAGTATAAAATCAGTATAAAATCTTTCAGGCTAGATAAAGCCTTCCTTGCTCATCAGTGATTTACATTGTAATATTTTTTGTCCTACTGAAGTTTATATTCTGTTGTTCAAGAAACGATTTCAGACCTTAGATCAGTGTAAATTTTTAAGCTTTTCGGATGTGCTAATCTCTTATGTGTCATTTTTGGAAATGCTAATTGATAATTCTCAATGCTAATGAACTTTATTTGAGGATTTCTAAACCTTTTGCTGGTACACTATTTATGACATTGGTGGATATTAGTGTGTTTTTTTGGTTTTGTGCTTTATTCCTTTGGTTTTGTTTTGAAGCCAGTGGATTGGAAGGCAAAGTTGGTTCATTCCTGCATCATTTCTGTGCAGGATACAGTGAAAAGCAAGAGCTAGAAGGGATAAGGCAGTGATTAGTTCTCTTACCCTTCTACTCCCACCAGCGGAGCCAGACACTTGTGTCTGAGCCCTGTGGTGCTAAAGCAGAGTCCCACTCCCCCTTGCATGAGGTATTTCCTTAAAGAAGGGGCCTTACATAAGTGTCTTTGCTGACCTGTGTTTCTGTGTATGTGCAGGCTCCTTTCTGTGGGTGTGTTAACTGCTGCACAGAAAAGAAAAAGCCAGAAACCAAGCTGATGCTAGAACTGCAAAGACTAAGTGCTCTTCTCATTTGTATTCCAGTCTTTATACCTACGCAGGGCTTACAGTCTTTGCTCAGCTTGGCCTGAGATAAGCTCATAAATCACTTCAAAATTAAGTATTTCTCTTCATACCTCAGATGGTAAGTGAAACAAGATCACTTTGCATCAACAGTGGTTTGTGGGTTGTAAAATTTCCTAATACTGTCTTCTCAACAGCAAAAGCCACTGCTCTGTGCTGACACAACTTGAAGTTGTCCAATGTGAAGCACCCACTGTTGCCAGCAGCTTTGTTGGCTTTGAGCGTGGTGTCTGTGTATTCCCTGAGGAACTCATGGATTTCCAAGGCTGCAGCATCAGTAGGCCACAGAGGCACAGCAGTGATGGGCTACTGGTGGGAGCTTCTGCCCTAGTCTTCATGGAGTAGCCAGTTCTGCTCCCTTCAGTGATTAACGGGTAACTTCATCTAAATAGACTGCTTAACCTTGGGCAGATGCTGCTTGATGCAACAGTGGAAGCAAGCGAATGTCTATAGAGCATTGCTGCTGTCTGATGAAAGTGTTTGAGATCAGCTTGTTAAGCTAATAAACTCAGCCTGTTGGAGAAAGTGGAGGGATTTATGCTAAAAAGATCAGGCTCACCACTGTTTCTGATGGAAGGATATCACTGAGGTAACGGGAATGAAAAGATATCCAGCAAGATGTCAGGATCATCACAGGGGCCCCAGTGCCTGGAGCTCAGGGCACTAAAGGATGGACACATTCAGCAGCTGAATCTTGGTACTGAGGTCACAAACTGGCCTTAACTTTAATCTTACTGACCTTATTTTTGACTTTACTGGCACAACTTTGGCATTCAGATGACTTAATGCAGTTTCAGATGGCCAGTAAGTGCCTCAGCCTGTTTCTTCTGCTCTCATAACGCTGCTTCCCATCTCCATCCCAGCTACTGCAATCCCATTTCTATTAACTAGGAGGTAGGTAAGTATTTTCTGCTCCCACTGATGTGATTGGCTGATGAGTAAGTTCCAAACTGGATACTATACATCTTTTAATTGAGGGAAGAGAGGGGAAAAAAAGAAAAGGCACTGGCAAGACACCGTACAATATGCCACATATGAACATCAAGAGAAGAGTGAATCTCCATCCACTATAAAGTATATTCAGTGGATAAGTCATTTGTATGGTATGCACTGTATATTTCATAAAGTTTGGGAGTTTATAGCACTTGTCTGCCTGACCTTAGACACCAGCTGCTGTGGGACAGAAGCAGGATTAAGCTCTCTAAACCAGCAGATCGAGAACAGCACATCTCGGAAGTAACTGGGAGCTTTAGCTCTGTTTTAAATAGATATTCAGGCACCGGAAATCCCTCATCCTGTGGAGATCCTTATCACTTATACTTCCCACTGAGATTAGAGTTAATTTGTCACCGTCAAGGTTCAGACTTAAGTGACTGCCAGAATATTATCTGTTTTTGGCCCTTGAAAGTGTTATTCCTTTTTTTTGTATAAAAATGTGGAATCACAACTACACTGATTTAAACATTTACTTGTTGAAAAAAAATCCTTTATTTATTTATTTTTTCTGGAGTGAAAGGCTGTATATCACATTTCAGTAAGTTTCAGGATTTTTGGCTAGAGTATAATTAGTATAAGTAGGGATTTATAATGTAAATGCTGACACAACCTTAGCTATCCTGTTGCAGATGTGATTACTAAAGGCTCTCAAGGGTGCAGTATGCTTCTTGGTGGATTAGCTTCCTGGAAATTTAATGACAGTTTGCAAATTGTCATCGTATTTTGCTTTTAGTCTACTTCTTGCTGCTATACTAAGGAATTTTTGGTAATGTGAGATTCTGGTTAACTGTATATTTTACTTCCATCTCTGTTAAAGAGCTCATTCCTGCCTAAAACACAGCAGAAGGTGCAAGAGGGTCAGCTGGGGACATCTTGGAGATGAGGTACAATAGCAGATAGTTTTGTTGGGCTGCTTAGTGTCCAGTGGGTCTTCTGTAAATTCAGCAGGAAGTTCCTGCCCAGCCCTCATTAACCACACAAATTCTTCTCTCATCTGTTGAGTTCAGAAAAGTCACCTGAGATCTATGTGTAATCCCAGCTAGATTTCTGCGTAGTGTCTTTATGGAGGTAGAGATTATATTATGCTTCAGAATTTGCTTAGTTCTCATTATGTTTGGAGGTTAAGTTGTTTTGTTGTGCAATTTATTTATTGTGTCAATAAATATATCTAAATAATTTAATGTACATGTGTTGGTAAATGCATGAGTTCTGGAATAGCTGTACTTAAAGTTCTCACAACATTGACACAACTTGAATCTGTAGGACAGTACTTAAATGCTTATTATTTCTTGAGAGGTCTGATAGTACCAGCAAAATTGGCTGGTGAAAAATTTTTTTCCCCTCAGAATTAATTAGCTGAAATGTCATATTTTAAAAAGTTCAGTGTTTATCTAGCTAATATGTGGAACCTTTCAAAGTATGCAACCCTTAAAATTACTATTGTGTTCAGGGAATATGTTGGTTGCCAAGCACTTTGTGAAAATCTAGTCACTTCATTTAAATTCCTAAGGAAATTATAGTTTGTATTTCAAATCTGCTGTTGGTCTTTTTTTTTTTTTTTTTTTTTTTTTTTTAAGATTAAATGAATCATTGATTCTGGTTAAATCATTAGCACTGTCCCTTTGCAAGCATTCTTATAGATTCAAAATATTTCCCTCTACCAGGAAAGTAACTTACTTTTCTAATTTGAATGTCACCTGGGACCAAAGTTTTAGTGATGACATATCTTCTGTGCAGTCTGCTGCAACTTGCCTGCCTTATGATATGATATGTAAAAACTTTGGTTTTTACATTCCCCAGGTACTGGGAGCCCTGAAAATCTTGTTCACCTGTACTCATGCCCTATGCTTTGCTAGTATAGTGTTGCCTGCAACCTGATCAAACTGTTTTGATGGGAACTCTAATATGAGGGTTCATGAACTTACTCTAATGTCTACTGCCAAAATGGTTCTCGAAAAGGTATTTAGCATGAGAATGAAAAAAAGTCACTCTAGATCTATGCAACATCCATTTTAGTGGATGAAGACTGTGCTCTGAGCTTGCTGGATCATCTTGAGGAACCTTTTCACCCCGTCTCTTGTAGTCAAGAGGCAAAGGAACAGCACGGGACTTTTCAGCTCCTTTTTATAGCAGGTCTCTGCTATAAAAGTGTAAAAGTGGTTGAGTGTGTTAGGATCGGCAGGTGAACATAGTTGTCAGCAGAGTGAAGAAACGTGTATCGTTCGTTCAAAGCTTGGCTGGTATGGGGAGGTTTTTGTTTGCTTGTGAAGTCTCCATGCCAAAGAATTTGACTGATGCACGGGATTTGTAGTGGTTAACTTAGGCCATTCAGGACAGGTGATTCTGCATCTCTTACCATGTTTCTCAAACCGTTTGACAAGTTCTCGGGGCACATTCATCTCGACAGCACGCATATTGATACACTGGCACTTCTGCTCTTTGCTGCCTGCAGCCTGTGCTCTGGCTTCCCCATGAGCAGGCAAAGGTTTCTCTGCCCGAATCAACTTAGCATTTTGTGAGCGCTGCTGCCCTGGTTGGGTTGGGTCATTTGGGTGGGAAGGAATGTTAAGTCACTTAAATCCAACAGGTAGCTTAGGGGAGAAGGGAAAGGGGAAGCTAAGGCTGTGCAGGAGTGGGAATGCAGACCTTGGTGGGATTGGTATGTGGTGGCAGGGGGCTGTGCAAACAGCTCTTCTGTCTTGTCAATATAACACCTTGACAGAGTTGCAAGTGTCCCAGGGACAGTGCTGATGTGCAAAAGGTGCTACCTTCTCTTTGCCCTGTTGGAAAGACAGCCTTGAGAGACGTGTATAGATTCTGGTGGGGTTGTGAGACTGGAGCTCTGGATCTGATGTTCTTAATATCCCTTGTAAGAGCCTTAGGCAGAAGAATGTAGTGATTTTGTTGCTTGCCCTTTTATGTTTCCTTTTCATGAAATCCAGTGAGAGGAAATTGCCTTCTCTGACCAGACTCAGAGCTGAGGAGGATGTAATGACCACTTGCAGTGGCTGGCTCTGTAGCAAGGTTTTTGTCTGTTGTGTGGGTGGCTGAGATTTCGTCAGAGCAGAGAATTTCATTTCCACGTTTCACTGAGGTTAGATTTTTGCAGCAGTGTAACTGTGCGTACCTTGCAGAAGCTGCAGGAGAGCAGAGCTGATTTGTGTTGAGACAGATCTCCCACACGGCTGTGAAAACAAGTGCACAAATTCTGAGGAGCTGGGTGTAAATCTGAAGTAACTGTCATGGAGATTGATGTTCTCTCTAGGAGTTAATCTGGATTTACATCAGGGTAGCTGTGACCAGAATCTCTCAGGATTCATCTTTGCTAGACTTCAGTAGCTCACTAAATTAATTGCTAATTAACTTGAGATGGTTGATTATTGTGGATGCTTCCCACATATTTCTTACCATCACAGAATTTAAAGGCAGAGCTCTGCTAGATCAGGTCAGGTCCTACCTAGTCTGAATGTGTGTGTGTCCAAAGCCATCCCTTTCAGCCAGGGTGGGAGTGGGGACTGGCAGGGGACGTGGCAGCAGGCCCAGCATGTGAGACTGAGCACTGCCCAGGCTCCTATTGGAACTAGGAGTGTGAGTTCTATCTACATCATCTAGCTGCTCCTCAGGCAGTAGCTTCTCTCAGCACAGCTAAGATAAGGAAATAGTCCTAGTAGACCAAAGGAGCTCTCAAACCTCAGTGCAGAGCGGGGAGTAGTCCTGCCCATGCATCTGACCCTGTGCTCCAACAGCCTCCTGCCAGCAACCTCTCCTTGTCATTCCTGGCTCTCCCCGTTCACCTTGGAGTGCAAATCCTTGACTAAATCTGTCGTCTAACCCCATATGAACTTTGAGTGACTTTCTCTCTCTGAATCTGACTGTTTCTTGCCTCTCAGCAGTCATGCTGCCGCACTGAGTCTGCTCAGCAGATGTTGCACCAAAGCACTGCAGTCCTCAGGAATGCAAACTTTGTGTGCTTTGGATGGAGAGCAGCAGAGGCAAAGCCACCCATATTGTCCCAGGAGCTAAAAACTCCTATCTGTGTTGTAAGTTTTGAACTGTTAAAATGGGCTGCCAGAAGGATGAGGTCTGTGTGACCCTGCCTGTGTCCTGTTGCAGTTTGGGCAAGGCTGTTTTAAGATCTCTTTGCTTGAAACAGAAATTCAGGTTCTGCTTTCATTTTGGCCAAAGCTGAAGAAGTGGCCTTTTAAAGCACACAGGTGGAGAACCCTCACTGCACCTAAGAGATGGAGAAGGATCTGCGTTTGGTTTGATAGCAAAAACCAAACTAGTCTTCCATTCGGTAAAAACTCCTTATTCTAAACAGTATTGCTAATAAACATTTAATTAAGTCCCACCAAAAATGTCCGTAAGCAGCCTAAGTCTGAAAAGCCACCCTGGTCCTCTTGCAGGCTTGCTTAACAGCATTCTGGACCTTGGGCTTCCCAGCAGCTTGTGGTTTGAATTGCCAAGACCTGGTTGTACTGCCTGATGAACACGCAATGATGGTGTAAAAATACAGTAAGCTGATCATCCTTCTTGCCTGTAAAAGAAAGTAAAAGCAGTGTGCCAAGCAAATATGCGCATTAGATGACTAACCGAGCTCCCACACTGTCAGTGTAGGCAGGGAATATGCAAGGCAGCCACATATGTGTCGCAGAACCACACTGAGTGCTTTTTATTCTTAATGTTTGGTTTTGTTTTTAAATAGGAGTTCAGATCCTTGAGCAGGATGTTTATCTCTATGCACAGAAAACAACGTTGGTCATAGTTTTTAATATATGAACAAGTTCTTAAAACTGCCAGCTGATTATATCTATTGCAAGTGACATCAGAATTTCAAGCAATTGCTCTAAGTGTGGATAAGGAAAGCCTTGTGCAGCATATATAGTGATGTGAGCTTGCCATTAATTACTTAATCACTCTAATAACCTCTTTGTTTCTCCAGTGCAGGTGCTGGGGGAGATTTTTGCATGTAACTGCCTTCCCTGGGGTTTAATCTGTGTGATGAAATGGGTGGGAGATTCTGACAAAGCTAAGCACACTGTAAGGAAGGAACTGAATGTCATTTATCACTTACCCGTGTAGGAAGAGCTGAACTGAGTGCCCAGGAAGGCTCTGTAGGTCCCTGCAAGGGAGGCACAATTCCACTTGGCGTTGCAGCTAGGAGTGAGTGTCCATTGAAGGCGTTCCCTTTCTCTCTCCTGCAACCATGACTAATCTGCTCCCCAAAAGAAGCAGTCGCCCATCAATTTGGGGAGGGCCAGCAGCTCGGGTGCTGCGCACGTAGGTGGATGTGATGCAAAGAAGGAGAGGGAGCAGGATGAAACCCACCTCTTACTGCAGTGTGAGGGTAGGTGTTGGCTGTTTGGGTGGTAGAGCTGTTTAAATCTTTCTAGAGCTACCTAGGACCCACTGAACAAAGAACTCTGTGTGCAAAGATGGGAGATGGCCTCTTTCTGAGTCTTTAGAAATGTGAATTTTGGAAACCAAAGACCAAATCCTAAACCCCTAAGTTCCAGCTCTGTGTTATGACAGAGGTTATCAAATAATTCGGATCTCAGTTGTTCGAAGGTGTAGAACATCTCCAAGTCCATGACACTTTCACTGGTTCATCCCATAAGAATTTCTGCTTCAGAAAACAGAATTCTGCTGTTGATAGAGAAACGGAGAACTTCAGATCCTTTCTAGGGCTCTGAGACACTGGTAGAACCCATCAATATCCCATCAGGACTGAGTAACTTTTTGTGTGATGACAAATTGGCTTCTGTGAGTTCAAGATCAGTAAGTAGTAAAGTCAGATTTCTGTCACAGAAATTGAGACCAAGCCATATTACCTAGACTAGTAAACAGTTATTTCCTCTGTCCCCATTTTATAAACCTATTGTTTCTTACCTGGTCTCTTGGAAAGTTAGTGTATAGTCCCCTCATACCAATTCCTACACTTGTAGCAGCAAAAATGGTTAATCTGCGAACCAGCAGTTAGAGGGAGTTGTGAATGGTTGCAATGAATATTCTGCACTTATGTGTGTGTGTGTATAAATATACAAACACATATTGGTCTGTTTTGCTGCCCTACCAGTGCCAGACTACATACCCAAATTATCATATATATTTATATATATTTTGTTTGTGTTTGGGCAGACTATGCCAATATTTCCCATGGGAAAAACAGTCTCATAGCTTAAAAATGGTAATGGTTTGCTGGTAATGAGCACTGGATAGAGTCACTCCTGCTTCCATGAAGTACTCTGAATGTGCTGCTCGGGACTTGCTTTTGAGATTTTGGTGACACATCTCTGGGGGCTTCGCACAGAGCAAAATGAACTACCTTGAATTCTTCTCTAGTGTCCAGTGTCGGTGTTGATTTCACCGACACTTAGGCATATGGGTAAGTGTTCTTGTGACTAGTTTAGTTGCTCATGTCAGTGTAACGAAGGACGTGAGCTTTCCAAACAAAGGACCAGTTTGTCCTGCCGTGTTGCCTCTCTTGCTTAAGGTGACTGGCAGTAAAAATTATTTTGCCTTCAAGGTTTTCCTCATAGTCATGGGCACAGCAGTAATGATTCAGTGTATTTCATTTACATTTACTAAAATGGAATATTGTTTTCACATCAGTCTTGCACTGATGATAACTGCAAGATAAAAGGCATTGGGGAATCGGGCTGTGTGCATATTCAGAGTCAGGACTGATGCCTAATTATTCTTGCTTTTGTGACATTTCCTTCTGAGGATTCACATGTTCTGAGATGGACAGAAAGATGGGAATATTTTAGGCAGGGGAATTGTAAATGAGCTTACTTCCTTAAGCAGTTGAAAATAACAAGTTTGCCTAAGTTGCATGGTGGGAGAAAAAATGCAGTAGGGGAAGAATATCTGACTGGAGAGGCAGTGCAGAGAAGGGAGCTGTATGTGGAATCTGGCAAGGTCCCTGTACTGAAGGCCAGCTGTGGTAGTTGCAAGCAGCTTAGGAAAAAGGAACCCTTCCTTTCTGGAAGCTGCTTCAGACCTTACTTCTTCCCGGGGCCTCTTTGGAAATGCCACCATGCCAAGCTCTTTGCACAGCTGTGGATGTAAAGCACATTTATAGCAGCCTTTGGATACTGTGGTGAACTGCTGATGCTATGGGAGCCCAAGAACAGCAGCGGGAACTACTTTTGCTCTTGCTGTCAACAGCTCAGTGTTTAAAAACTCAGGCACGTTGATCAAGTGTCACATGTGGAACTGCAGTAACCACATGTACGTGTCTTTAGTCCGCTGCAGTAAAAGCGCTCAACATTTTCTGCTTGAATTTAAGCATGGGTGACTTCTGTTTGTGGTGGGCTGGGAGGCTGCACAGTCAACTGCACTAGTGCTTAATGGAGCAGTAGTCTTCTGTACTGGGGGAGCCTGCTCGGAGAGCTGACCCCTTGGTGTCAAGACCAGGTAGTGCAAGAAGAGCAATGTAGTCTGCCGGATAATTAAAGTCCCCCTGTGTTGGGACATATACAGACACACACATGTGACTGCTTTGGAGTCAAAGGGTCTGGTGGAAGGACATTTTGATCTTTGCTTTTATGAGATTTCACTTCTTTTGTTTTTTCTTAGGTTTGAACACTGCCTTCGGAAAAGTGTTCCCTTTTTCATTCCCTTTTCCCCATTTCAATTGAATTCTGCTTGGCCTAAAAATCATGTGTTTATGCACATAGCCTGGAGGTTGTTCATCAAAAAGATCTTTAATTCAGCAGTGAAAGAGATTTACTTTTTGTATGTGGGCAGTACAAAGGGAAGTTTTTCAAACTGAGTTTTGTTTTTATTACAGAGTAAGGCGTGGGTAGTTCTGCCTGGCAGAAAAGCTTGCCCTGGGAAGACCTGATGTGGGAGGGGAGAAAGAAAAGACCGGCAATCATTTGTCGTGTGACATCAAGATGGATTCGTTCCAACAAAAAAACTGCATTGAAGCTTTCCAGCCGGATGTGAGCTGAAGGTCATGCACTTGCCTTGCTGTTCATGTAAGAGTGTCAGCGTGGAGGGAGCGTGTCTGTAAAGCCGAGTGGAGGGAGAAAGGCCACCTGCACGGGGTCTGCGGGACTCACACATACTGAAAAGGTGCCTTGGTATGGCCTGTGTGTGAGGTGCATGAGCACACAGGTTTGGGCTCCGAAAACAAGGACGGTCAGGAAGTATTAGTGAGGGTAACCTGAGAGAAGGCTCAGGAGATGGTTTATGAATTGTATATCAGTGTCTTTAAGGTAGACTGAGGCTGTCTGCTGCAGTAAATACTTGAAGCAGAGTTATTATCCAGGCATTCTTGTGAAACTAGACTGACCTTTGCTTCAAGCCTGGCTATGCAAAGGATCTGATTCTGCTCACTTGTCATTAACATGCTGATGAACTCCAGCATGCAGAAAATACTATCTTAACTGTGGCCAAAAATTTGTTGTGTGTTAAAGCCAAAGCTGAGCAATTGGTGAAATGTGCAAATATAATATCATCAGTTTCATTGCAGGACATGTGGACTAATGACCAACATCTAATGCTTTGCCTGCTTCCAGATAAGTCAGAAGGCAAATACTGAACCAGAGTTTGTTTCCCAAGGCAGAACAGTGCCTTAGAAACTGTTGCAAGCTGTTGGCATTGATCAGGGAGAAGGCTGGATGAACAATGGAATGACAGACTAGATTAGAAGCTATCCTTTTAAGTAACCAGAAGGACATCTGTTTTGCAGAACTGTCCCATGGTAGGTTTCCCATGCACTTGCATCCAACATAGCATCCAGGAGAAAGTGCACAGGCTAAAATTAATAGACTGGTCGTTTCAAAACTAGAAAAAGTTTTGCTGTCTCTTTGTGGTGTAGCCATTAATTGCTGTGATGTGGGTGGAAAATAAAATGCAGATCAGGGTCACAGAGTCATGGAGATCAGCAAAATGAAACATTATTTTTAAATATGCTTAGGTTAGGTGAAGAGTTTTGAAGTTAAGGTCTTTCAGCGAGAGCTTTGTAAAAGCAAGTTTATTTTGCTGAATGAACACAAACTAAATGTCATGTAAAATGAAGCTGCTGAAAATCTAATTCTGTCCCTAAACAGCAACTGAGAGTCAAAAAGGATGAAAACCACGCAGCTTTCAGTGCAAAGGTACCTGGTTTGCACTCACAGGGACCTGGATTTCAACAAAGAATTAAACTAAATTCAGTCTGTTGCCTTTTTGACAAATATCAGTTTGGTAAATTATCATATGCTGGTTTTCAGTTTTACTGTCCTTATTATTTCAGTACAACTCTTTCTGGGGATTATATAGGGAAGTTTGCCTTCAAGGAACTTTAAGGAGTGTATGGGCTATCTGTAGCCTGTGAGAGTGTAATTTTGTTTGCTGTGTGCCAGACTGTAATTCTTGATTCAGTTGGTGCTGCCTTTCCCAAATAACCCTGATGACTTTGGGGAGATTTCTTGCCTGGGTAAGAGTGCAGAGGTGAGTAAGGAAGCATCAGGCTGGTGCTATATAATTTCTGCTGATTCTGTTGCAGAGGTAAAATGCAGGAATATACTGTCTGTGGAAAGAGTGCTCTTCTGGGAATATAGTGAAAGGAAGAGGAGATATTTTTGTTGCTTGGTGGCTTGGCAAATGCAAGTTTAGAGACCGTTCCCTTAAAACAGAGCTTTTGTTATGTGGATGTTCTGTGATTTCATTGTAGTATTTATAAACAGTAGTAAGCAGTTCTAATGAATGCTTGATTCAGCAAGAGCTTTGTGCCTGCATAGTGTTTGTATAGTAACATCAGTGGAGTTTGGCTAACCACATGCAAGCATATGGCTATGCAAGACAAACAGAACCATGAAAAAGCCACCCCAACTTCAGCATGAATTAAACAACATGTTCTAATGCATGGTTGATTTGCTTCTGGTCCTATTGCAATTCATGAAGATGTGACATTAAAAGCACACTAGATAATAGTGAGGAGAATAGCAATTGCAACAGTGTTGAGGACCAAAAGAAGTATAACCATGGGTGTCAAATTGAACTTGGGCCAGTGGGTAAATAACGTGGGTCATGTGCATTTACTGTGTGTTACGTGGGTCAGTACCCATAGCAAAACTTTGCCTTTGTCAATATCTTAAAGCAAAAGCAATGACTTGGAAGGTGGTGTTCGGAAGACTTTTTGTGGAGCATATTTTTGTGAGGGGCTGGACAAGTTGCCAGGCAAATGTGTAAATATATGTATTTTTTAATTCTTATACTTGGTCTTTACACAAGTTTGATGGGTGTTTGATGGGTAGCAAGTTGATTGATTTGACTGTGTTGTTGCTTTGTGTCCTGTATAGCAAAAGGTTTTCTTGCATCCTACCAGAAGTACAGCTCTGAATAAGTGATATTTGCAGCTACAGACAATTAACAGCTGTTTAGGCTGCTGCTCTTCCTGCCAGTTTCCATTAGCCCAGCATAACAGCAGCAGTAGTAAGGGCAACTTTTTGTCTGACACCAAAAATATTCTTCTATGAATCCTACTTTTGCAAGTTGGGATTTGCAGACACACATACAGAAATTAATTAGTTTTTTTCCCATATAGTTCCAATGGAAGTGACTTTTGAGTCATCCTGCATGACTATATAGATGAATCTGCTTGTTAAGATGTCCTGAGTCTCTCATCACTGCATGATAGGTCACAGTGCAAAGATGCCAGTTTGTCATGTCACAGTAACCCCATGAAGAGAACAAGAAATAGGACAGGAGATAGGCAAGATGAGTGAGCAACTTCAGCAAGCTGCTTTGGGTAACGCCTCTGGAGAGGGCTGTGATGCTGCCTGGCAAAGTCTGCAGTTTAGTACTGGTGGAGTTCAACAGCTTCTACTGCTGTGTTTTGCTGCAGAGAATCTGGTGATCTTCAATTTAACAGTCCAAGTAGCAAAATGCAGTGTGTAGAAGGATTGGTCGAGCACCTGCAAAGCTTCAGCTCACCATTTGGAGTCAGCAGCAACAGTATCTGAACTGCTCTGCTGTTGCTTCCCTAGCATCCTTCGTAGATTGCCATGGGGATGCTACTGTTTGCCTCCAGGAGCTTTCTACCCTGCCTCTGTCTTTTCCAGGCACCCTTTGCTTCCCATTTCAATGGTGATATGGGTTTTTGTTGTGTTTATTTTATTTTCAAAATGATGATGCGATCAAGCTGCCTTTTCACTTGATTAATGTTGTGTCTGCAGCGGGGGGAAAAAGATCAAATTGACTGGAAAGTGGAATGCGTTTGAGTTTGGCTCATATATTCATTTGATCACACTAGTTATTTGCTTTGTTTTCATTCTTTGGGCCCTAACAAAATGCTTGGAAATGTTAAAGAATCACCCAGAATTGTGGCCTTATCTTAACAGAGCAGTGAAACATCTTTAGCGGGGTATATCCCAGGAGGGCTGGCAGAAGTAGGCAGTTACATTTCAAAGGCTGATCAGATTCCATTTTAATACAAAGTTTTTGGCAGTCCCTAGTGATATTGCAATCCTAAGACCGAAGCAGAAAAAAAACTATAGTATCTCAGCACAACACTGTATATTGTGTTCATGGATGCTCATTTAAAGGAGGCAAAAAAAATACTGTAGCAGCATTATGAAAAGAGTACAAATCCCAATCTCAAACACTGTGTGACACTATCTGAATATGTTTCAGCTTGAAACTTGAAAAGACTCCCTGTTTTTAAGATGCTTTTGAAAGTTGAACTTGGTTTCATCTTCTGCAAAAAGGTTCCAGCATCAGCAGGGCGAGGGCTCTGTCTGGTTGGACTGGGGGTTTTGAACATGTTCCTACACACTGGGAAAATCTGACCTTTTGATTTCGTAAATTATTTGGGGGAGCAGTACCCAGCTTGGTGTTTCCTTCTAGAAAAATGAATTGAAATGAATGACCAGTTTATGCAGCTTTAGCCTTTGACAGTTTCCATGCAGAGCTGAGAGTGACAACTGGGGATGATAGCCACAGAACAGTTCAACTAGATCCTCTGCCTCAGAGTTTCCAACGAGCAATTTGAGAGGAGAGAGAGGGAGGACCCAACCTAACTCTGAGGTTACTTAATCCTCCAGAGGAAGGAAGTTTTCATATTACTGCTCTCCCTACATATGCTGCCTTGTTTGATTTGAGCTGCTGCCAGCTGCTGTTTTTAGTCTCCAGTCAGTCCTTCTGCCAGGCTTTCACTCTCCCCCTCTTGTGCGCTTTTCTTCTCTAGACTTATATTCTTTTTTCTTCATCTCTTCTGTCATCTCACTTGCTCTTGTTTCCGTTATTCTGAAATGGATATTCTCAAATGGATTCTCGCTCCTTATTTTGTCACTCTGTTTGGCCTTGTTTTATCTTCTCCTTTCTCTTTTTGTTGCTCCTAGTCCTTTTTTTCTGGCTTGATTTCAATTCTCCCTGTTATCTGAGTGGTTCTGTAAGACTTGGTTAAATGTCATAGAACAAGTCTTGATTTTTAGAAGTCAGAATAGAAAAGGGCCTCTTTCAGGGCTGTGGGATCCGAAACAGTGCAATATTTTTTGATCAGGCTCTTTGGTGCCTACCAAATTTTGTGCATACCTCAGGGTCACTGGCTTGGTAGACTGCCTAACTGATTAATTAGTGGAGAAACTATTCATGTAACTGCATGCTGAAATAAGCTGAAAATCAACCTGTTAAAAATGCTGGGGATTTTGGAGAATAGAGTTTTGCCTACAGGTGACTCCCAACAGTTTTCTATAAATAGTTTTTTTTGTTTGTTTTTAGCTGAAGCCAGCCACCCATGGGAACCCTGATGTCCCATGTCATGAAGAGCATCCACTCTGATTTTGCCATCAGTTTAACTACATTGGGTTGGTTCCTCCAATTCCTTTGGCAAAATGGCTGCAGTTCTCTCATACTGACAAGCCCTGTGCCCCTGTAGTCCGGCTATCCAGCCACTTGAAATTTCCTGCCTTCCATGTGCCAGCTGAGGGCATCTTTGCATTTAGCTGAGAAAATGTAAGAAACAGGAAATTTCCATGAGAAAGGTTATTTCAGTTAGCAATTCATTAGGAAGATGGTGGGAGGGATATCCTAGCCCCCAGAATTGGAGGTTTAGTGACGTAGTGTCTTCATTGTATCGCAGTTCTATCTCAAGAAAGAAGTCTTGGGAATTTGAGGCTTGCTTTATCTTTGTGCTGCTGCTTATCTCCTCCCACTCATGATCTCTGATCGCTGTTCACCTGGATCTATTCTGCCGGTTCCCAGGGAGAAGTCCTTAAAGGAGAAAAGGAGGACCTGCACATGCTGCCGAGCTAGCAAAGCAGGGAGAGCACTATTTTTAGGTATTGATTATACCTAGTGCCATGAGCTGTGCTAAACGGTCCAAAAGCAGCAAGGAGCTCTCTCCCAAGCCTGCTGCTGCGTTAGAGGAACTGGCAAAGCACGGGGACTCGTGGCATGGCCTTCCCTGGTAGAGCTCCAGCCAAGGTTTGGTTGGATGTCTGCATGTGGGAGTTGTACATGGCACAAGGCGCCTTGCAGCAAAGACCTGGCTGCGTTGTGAACATAGCCAGAGTGGAGAGTGCTGTTGAGAGAGAGAACAGGAAGGGAAATCTGCCTTGGGGAATGTGGGAGTGCTGAAAAGACATCTAAGGAGCTTCACCTGCGAGGCTCCTAGAGATTTACTGGAGAAAGGGGGGGATCTGGCATTGCACTAGGAGGGTTTTGTGGGGGTAGGAGTTGAGTAAATACTGCCACGTTTGACTTGCCTGTTTTTTTGGAGGGGGTGCAGTTTGGCTTGAGCAAGTAACATTCCGTGTTTTCAGCCGTATTTATCAAATTCCTTTAAAACTCTAGCTAGCATATGGTTTACCTGTGGTTATTTCCCATGCTTTCTTTGTTTGTAAGACACTGACATTATAATTTCTTTGATCCTCTAGCTGATTGCATTCATCCACTTGCTCTGGGAGATGCACCCCCATAGACGGAGCGCTCTCATGTGCTTTGCCACTGCAGCCTTCCAGGTGGTATCTACGCCTTAGGAGCTCTGTTCAGGTTTTGCATTATGCTGTACACAATATTCTGTGTAATTTCAACCCTGAAACTGCGCGCACCACTGCTACGTGTGCTGGTGCTGGGTGGTTGGGCTGTTCTCACCACAGGATCCGAATGCCTCTTTGCCAAAGTCTGCTTGCTCCTTGCTTGCTGCACCCCATGCTGTGGGAACAAGCTGCCTGCCTGTTCCTGTGCTGCTCTTCTACTCTGCACCCACCCTGAAGTGTGAATGCTTGTCAGGTGTCCTTAATAACATGAATCTGGCACTGCTTTATTTCCAGCTCGGCTGCTTAGCTCAAAGAATGTGTTATTTGAAAAAGAAAGCAATTTCACCTGAAAGTAAATGGCCAAATGGAATTTTTCTTAGTCCTCACAATAGAGGCCATTTACTGCTGCTGATTGCCATCATGGCACACTTGGAAGTGAGAACAAACATACTACCCCCCTCCAATACACACAGGCCTTTTTTTACCAACAGATTTATTCATTAAGCATATGTTCAAAGACTAAACCTCTCCACTTTTTAAACAGAACCATTTTTAACTGCCTTTTTGGAGATACAGTACCACAGTGTTATGCAAAACCCATTAATGTTCCAGATTTAATTAACTAAAATATTCTATTAAAGCTCCATTCTGCTGCAACACTCGTTTGACAATAGGCAGATAAATACCCAATGGGATTTATTGATGATTGACCCTCAAGTGACTGGTGGGTTGCTTTGCTAAGTCTCTTACAGTCTGAATACCTTTGACTCCCTTTTAGGAATGGCTTATAGGAAAGGCATTTTACCTCCAAGCTGAGAAACGATGGTGAGGGGGTTAGACTGGCAGACCTGATATTTTCTGCATAGGCTCCTGCCCAACTCGGTACCAAGTTCATCTAACCAATTTGGCAGACTTTAAGGAAGAGGAATGACACTCCTGAAAGGCCCTTAAATGCCTTCTGTCTTCTATGCCTTTTGTGGAAGATAAAGATAAATACAGAGAGCTCTTCAGAGTAGGTAATTCCTCTTTCTAGGGGGCTTCCTAGATGGTGAGGGGCTCCCTAGTGCTACCAAGTTCTGCATCTCCTTTACTGAATATATTAAAGAGCCTGTATCCCTTTCCATGGCAGATGATGCCTGTGCAACAGCTTTTAGGTGAAGCTTTCTTTGCTCATGCTTTTCTGCGTGCTACTGAAGTACAGTCTCTCCTTTTGAAGAGCTGTGTTACCTGAGTGATGCTATGGACTTTCAACTTTTAAGGTTCTTTCATGATCTGTAGAGATGAAAGATCAGTATGTGAAGTAGAGTGGAATGTAGTATTAGGTCTTATTTTTCTGGGGAAATCCTGGTATTTCATCTTTTCTTTTGTGTCTCTGACACATTGGAAATAGATTGCAGTGCTTCTGCTAAGTGTAGACATGGCAGAACATAATAACCAAGGCAGAGCTATATATTTTGCTTATGGTCTTCATAACATAATAACTGTCTCCTGTCAAAAGGACAAGGGTGGGATGCATATGCTTGTCCTTGAGATGCAAGCAAAAGATCTTTTAGTTTGGCATCTGCTGAGAGGTTGGAGGTAGGGCTGATTTGATAGTTACACATTTGTCCTTAGAAACTAAGAAAGAGATTTCCAAGATTCCTTTGCATGAGTCCAAGTTGTTCTTGTAGAAGTCAAATTTATACCTCAGTGTGGGAAGATGGTATGAGGGTTTTAACATTTCCCAATATTGCAGATGGAGCGTTAAGCATAGCACAGCAGGAATATAGCTTAAAAGAAAAAAATGCTACTTCTCATTGACATGTTCGTTACCCGCACCCCATAAGTAGCATTTGATTCTGTTTACTTCAAAGTCTATTAAACGAGTGCTGAATTTTATAGGAAGTGAGCAATACTTTAATGTGGGAGCAAAACAGCAGGACAGCCAGGAGTCCATCAGAATATGACTTGCTCTATTTGCAATGGCCTGAATTATAGGTATTATGAAATAAGTTGCTCAGGAAAAGGAAGAAATGCTTTAATTGCGGTGTGGAAAAAAGACAAAAATATTTTTTCAACAGCCCCAATTCATGTTACATAGATGAGATGGTGAAATTAATCACCATCTTTTCAACCTCACAAGAGGAAATATCGTGAGACTGTTATACCTGCAGCAAGGGAGGTTTTAACAGTGTCCATCCTTGGCAACTCTGCCTCCCACAGACTCAGAAGACCTGCCCCCTGATAGGAGATGATGTTGCAGTCCTCTCTGGGGTGGCTTGGATGCAAGGTATCTAAGAGCATTTCCACATTGTTTGTTAGAGGACAATACAAAATTTCCCAGGTAAGCTCAGACCAAGCTGTCCCTGGAACTGTTGCAGGATCCTAAAAATGTATCTTCGCACTATTTACACTTTGCCTTGCAGCCCTGCTGGTTAATGTTGGCTCTTGCTAAGTTTATAGCAAAATGAGTCTGTGTATTATGAGGTACAATCACCTTATCAGGTGAACCAGAGTCTTGGGATGCAGAAATCCGCTGAGATTGACTCTCTGGATTATTTTGCAGAGAGCAAAGTTTTGACTGCATACAGGAAATGCAAAATCCTTGCAGAAAACTTGCAAAGCTCCTCATTATCCTGTAAGACAAGGTGTGGTTTTTTTTCTTTCCGTCTTACCTTCTCTAACAGATGTGTAATAGCTTGCATGTGTCTGTTTATCTAGCCATATCATTCCCCTGTACCCAATTCTGCCTCAGGTAAGAGAGTGGGAGGACGCTGTTAGGTTTCTTAGTGTTCTCCTTACAGCAGTGTGGCGGCACAGGTAGGACAGGAAGCCTTACAGACTGGACGCAAGTAAACAACAGGGACTATTATCTTCCTGTAGATGCAGCATTCACTTTTTGTGCTATTATGTGGCTGGTTGGAGAGGAGAGAAAGCTGTTGACACCTTTATACTTGTAAAGCTTCAACCTCTGTGTGTCCCCAAGATGCAGGGCTGCAGTTATGGAGGTAGCGGAACAGTGAGCTGGAAGCAAGGGCACTTAGTTGTCCAGGCTGTGCATTTGTGTGTAATGGAGCTTCCCAAGGTGGAAATAGGACATTGTAGCATAGGAGTGATATTGAGTAATATTGACTCTTATTTCTAGCCATTTACACCTTTATCCATCCATTTGCTTATTCTGAAGCCTAAATGACAGTATCTGAATGATAGCTCTGCTTGTGGAGTCAGTAAGGATGTGTAAATACGGTCTTGTAAATCCATGAAAGAAAATGAAATGTTTATGCTTGTGATAGTAACCTTAAGGTGTGTGTGTCAGGTGTGTGACTAGAGATGATCAGTTCAACTGGTCTTAATATGACTTGCTTTACTCAGGAAAAAATGTCTTTGGAATGCAAGTTGAATGTGATGGTGCCTTACTCGGTGCTTTTGCTGAAGGCTTCAGGGCGTGAGATTTTAGCCACTTAGTCAAGCAGGCTCTGCTCAAGTGAATGACATCAGAGTGTTCGTGTCTGAAACTGGCAGCAGGCCACCTCACCCATCTGCTTCAAAGTCCAAACCCTTCTATCCCTAGAGGAAAGAGCAGATTTAAAACCTACAGGACACCAGGCTACTAAATTGCTCAAGAAAAATTAGAAATACATACAAGTGGGATTGACATCAGAGCTGCAGAAGCTCATTTATGAGAAGAGATTTTGATTTTTATGAAGCAATAAATGTACTAACCAACAGCAGCATTATGAATACCACATACTTTCAAAAATGCATAAAACCCCAATGCAAGTAATTCTTTTAAGTTACTATTGCTGTTTTTCCGTTGTTGTTTATGCATTAGGCACTCTTAAACATATCTTCTAATTAAAGCTTAGAGGCACAAAAATGGTGAATTGGGGGTGAGTGTTGGTTATCTTTTGTCACAAATATATCAACCCTATATATCTAAATCTGCATCTTTGTTGCTTTTCTGGCAGTTTTCAGTGGCTGTTTTGTCTGTCCAAGGCTAAATCATGAGTGAAACCCTAGCTCTCTATTTTAAGCTATGGAATTATAGAGTTGTTCTGTGGGTTTCCATTTTCAGTATTAACGGGAGTTTGGAAGCTGGGAATGATGTGGGACAACGAACTCAGTTGAAAGCCACCTGTACTGTCTTCTTATGAAAACTAAAGGCACCCCCAAATTTATTCCCAGGCACTTAAAAACATTCTCTGAAGGAGGGAAAAGAAAAGAGAGAGAGAAATGTATTCTTCGAAACAAAAAAGGGCTGCAGTTAATTGTTAGGCAGTAATCAGAAAGCCCTTCTGCAAAGGGTTTGTGAGGAAATGAGGGAAGAGCCTCCTATCAAAACAAAAGCCTTTGAATAAAGGCCTGATTGAGAGATGGCAAATGCTAATTACGTGTGGGCGTGATGGAGGTTAATATTCACCGCCTCTGCCCACCAGGGGTCTGCGTTCGCTCATTAAGAGCTGTAATTTGACCCCATATTTAATACTCGAATTGTCTCAAAGCAAAGACTCTGTTCTAGTGTCCCTGGCTGCCATGAGAAATAGCGTGCCCCCTGACTTGATGTGTTTCTTAGTAGAAAAAGGACAGTGCTTAACACGGTCTTGTGCTTAAAACCTGTGAGCTTTAATAGAGTTGTTAAGAATAAACCTCTTTAATAATGGGAGTAGAGTTTACATGTGCACAAGGGCATTACTGTACTTGACCTGGAAATTAAGAATAACTCCCTTTTAGTAGAGGCTTAAAAGTTTGTAAACAGTATTGGGGGAGAATCAGACCTCAGCAGATGGTATAGTAACTATCCCTAGGGTTGTTTTCTACGACAACCTTATTGCTGGTGATGACTCCTAGCCTTTCTTTTGTGGAAATCGGAGTCCTATCTTTTTAGAGCAAAGAGCCAGAGTTTGTTTTTTCTCACTCCCATGGAAGCAGGGCTCATACCTCAGCTTGAGTAGTATCAGACAAACCTATTCTGTTTAGCCCTTGCAGCTCTCATGTTGCACAGGACAGGCTAGAGGTCTGGTGAAATAAGTTACTTCCTCTTACTAGATAGAGTTGGGATATTAAACAGACAAAAGTGCTGTGTAGGATTCCAGGTCTGGGAGGAGTAGGATATTGAGCATCTGGGTTCTCCCGAGAAGGAAGAGATCGGTAGAAGCTCAGAGGAAGCCTTGAGTTCTCACCTTTCAGTCAAGCAGTTTGTTGTGGCAGACTGCATCCTTCCTCCTGCGGTGCTAGAATGTAAAACTGCCTTCCGAAGTTCCGAAGTCTATTGATTACTTGGAACAAAAAAAAAAAAAAAGGAAGCAGGGAAATTTGGGAAGGCTTTGAGTTCTGTTTTTCACTTTCCCATATTTCTTTTCCCTTCTAGATAACCATATTTTGTCATGAAGTGTCTTCTGGACAACAGAATTATGATTGCCTTTAGGGGGGAAAAAATATAAAACTGGAAATATGGAAGCCCTATCAATACAGTATCACTGAAACCTCAGACCAAACCCCAACTCAGACTGACTTTTTCTCTGCATTTGAGGCCTGTAGAGAGCAAACACATTTCCAAGTGAGCAGACTGCTCCATGAGAATTACTGAGAAGCTAGATACAAGGTTAGTGAAAAACAGACCCTTTCCCACAAGGGAAAAAAACAGATTCTGTTTTTGAAGTACTAATTAGCCTTAATAACACAAAATCCTTATCTACAAAGCCCTAATTTTTCTACTGGATGCAAACAGTAGCAGCAAGCGAAGAATTACTCTAAAAATTCAGCACAGTTGTCCTGGTTCCATCTGAAAGTCAGTTTAGCAAGCACATAAAATAATCAAGTAAAACTAGGGACCTTCTTTTCCATAATTGATAAATGGTGCTCTCCAGAAACCCAAATAAAGGAGAGAAAGAAAGAAAGAAAGAAAGAAAGGAAAGAAGAATGAACCTTGATGATTTAGTGAATCATATGTTTATTTTGAACTTAGTGTGTGTAAAATATCTTGAATGAAAAGAAACCAAAACATGACCAGAGGCTTGCTGGTAAGTGCTCCACGTTCCAAGTTGTTTCTGCCAGCTCAGACTTCTGAATGAGTGGAAGAGGAATGGCCTAAGCAGCAAGGGAGATTTCAAGCTGTTAGCCTTATGTTATGTAACCTGCTTTTAGGAGAATTCGAGAACTTATTAAATTAAGGTTCTTGTTTTTTCACATGCCTGCTGTTATATGCCCGGCCTAACTTATTAGGCAGCTGTGATATCAATAATCATGATAAGCATCTATCCCAGCACTGATAGTGGCATGTGGGTCCATTTTTTACTTTGTGGTTTAGCAGACAGGTAATAGTAGACTCTGGTTCTTGTTTTATTTGGTTGTCATGAGAGCTGCAGGTAGCTAAGATTGTCTTCATCTTTTCCATATTCTTCTGTCTGAAAGAAGAGTGAGGTTTGGACATCTTCCACTTCTGGCCTCAGCAATCAAAGGTCTGTCCAGATGGCAGTGACGCTTGTCACTGGGCCACTTTCCTTTGGCAGCCAGGC